>PVKU01004993.1:0-133008 GCA_004027475.1 Anoura caudifer
GAGAGAGAGAGAGAGAGAGAGAGAGCGCACTCACAGGGTCCCTGCACCAAGAGCTTTTATCTGAAGGCCTTAGGGGACAATCCCAGTGGAACAGTCACCGGCTTTCCAGGTGTCCTCCCTCATGTTTCCACTGATGGTCACCATCAGGTCGTCATTAGTCAATGCAGCTGGTCCTCATGTCAGCCACGTTTCACTCCATCTGATTTTGCTACTTCTCTGGGCCTGGAGCAGAAACACAGCTGAAGCTTAGAGGTCATCTTCCAGGGGCTAATACTGAAGGAGTGATCATGCAAGGGCTTACAGTTTTGCCCATCGCTAGGCACCCAGGGCTCTCCACCCTGGTGACCCTCTGCACCTGGCCTATTGTTCCTACTACATTTCCAGTTCTGGAAATATATCCAAAGGAACCCAAACACCAATTCAAAAGAATATACACACCCCTATGTTTATCGCAGCATTATTTACAATAGCCAAGATTCAGAGGTAGCCCAAGTGTCCGTTAGTAGATGAGTGGATAAAAAAAGCTGTGGTATATTTACACAGTGGAATACTAGTTAGTTGTAAAAAAGGAAATCTTACCATTTGAGATAGCAATTCACAAATGGAGATTATTGTAAGTGAAATAAGCCAGCCAGAGAAAGACAAGTACCATTTAAGTTCACTGATATGTGAAGTCAAAATGTAAGTGAACGCAGGTCCAGCTGCCTGCCATTTCAAAAGCTGATACTCAACAGACAAGTGCTGCTGTAAAGGACAGTGGCTTTTTCAGATGCTTGCCACTCGATGGGGGACTCATGTCTCAAAGCCCATCTTAACATCTCATTGCAGACAGGGGTTTTTATAAGGAGGGAGGGGAAAGCAGAACAAAGAGATCAAAGGAGAGGGCAAAATTTTTCTGTGGGCAGATGAACACAATCCATTCAAATAAGGCAAGTGATGGTCCTGTGCGCACCATCCTGGTTTAGTCACCCTGGCTCCATGCCATCCTGAGAAGGTCAGCAAATCTCCCCAAACTAGGATGCTTGAAGGTCAGCATTTATATCTTTTGAGGTTAGTTCCTACAATTCTTACACAAACATGTTGTTTATCTGCAAGCTGCATGTTAGTCAGAGTCAGCATTTACAGATACTATGTCAAAAGAATGGTGGAGTGGGTTACAATTCCCCACGGTTCCAAAATGAACAAAATAAACTAACAAACAGTATTGAAACAGACTGATAGATACAGAGAGCATACTAACAGCTGTCTTAAGGGGGGGGCATTGGCAAGATGGGTGAAAATGGTGAAAGGATTCAGGGAAAAAAAAAAAAGAAAAAAAACACTCCATGGACACAGACAACAGCATGATAATTACCTGAGGGAAGGGTGGGTGGGGGAAGAAGAAAAGGACTTGACTTGGAGTGGTGAACACACAATACAATATATAGATGATATAGAATTCTATACATGAAACCTATATAATTGTATTAACCAATGCCACCCCAATATATTCAATAAAGAAGAAAAATTATTACTATTCATATATAGAAATTACATGCATACATACATACATACATACATACATACAAACATAAGCTAGCTTGCATGGTTTGGCTTGTGCTTTTTGGGTTTCTGCCACCTGTCATCAGATCTTGCCTGGGTCTCAGAATTTGTTGTGTGGGGCAGCTATGAAGCTGACTTTCATTCTGAATAGCCACCCCAGCCAAACCCAAGACCTGTGAATGAGAACATGCCTCTCGTTATAAATCACTAAGACTGCTGGACTGTTTGTTAGGCAGATTTATCATGCAAAACTGACTAAAACAAAACGTGTCCACATTGGGATTTATGACCAAAGACAAATACAAGAATAACATTCTTTTAAAACATTAAAACCAAAAAAAAATTTTTTTAAACATTGAAACCATGACTCATATGGTCCTTTCAGAGTACTGTTATGATAGTGAAAAAAAAAATTTAGATCTAGGAGGCAAAGCAGAATCAAATTAACTCAAAATCTTAATTTGCATATCTCCAGCAGTTTGAGGTTGATATATTAATCAATGCAAAATTTTTATTAATGTCCTCTTTCTCTGTTTTGTCTTCCTGCTTCACATCACACAGCTGGTCCCACAATTATCGCACCAACTATTCTTCCCAGCAAACCCACGCAACTCACTCTAACCTCCTGCCTTTAATTCTTCTTCTATACTCCTTTTCCATTTTAATGTAATTGACAGAGCAGCAAAGAACTGTTTTGGCAAACAAGGATTTCCCTGGAGAACTAGGTGGGAGAGATTAGACAAAATCAGAATTCTCTTTTGCTGGCAGGGAGAGATAACAGCCACACTTTCCCACATGCTTCCCTTGGGAACTACCTGCGAGGAAGTGACTGGTCACAGCCAACGCCCCCACCCCCAACATCCCATCATGTCTGTCACGGATGTCATTTAGGAGGATAATTTTCAACTTACTCTTTTTTTGCTTCTGTATTTTTATTGAATTTTAATTATAAAAATATACTCAATTTAAGAAATTAAACAATAGAAAATTGTAAAAAGAAAATGGTAATAATTTTAACTTCCCTTCTTCAATCTCACTATCTCTGAACTAATCAGTATCCAATGTTGAGTGTATATCCCTTAAAAAATTTACCTATACAATCACATCAAGATTTTCTACTTTTTCTGTAAAATAAACTCTACTGTACACTTTCATCTAAGATCTGTTTTATTTTTACCGCATAAAACATGCATAACATTTCTTCAGGCAAAAAAAAAGTTTCAATTCAATTTCTTTTTACTTAAAAATAATGGCATAACACTCTATGCTATACACTTATTCAAAAATTATTCAACCAATCTTTCTTAACTAATATTTAGGTTATTTCTAGTTGTTTCTGTTTGTTTTATCATTACTTTGGCAAATTAAAGTCAATGAGTGAGGATGTCTAATCTTATAGAAAAAAGAACACATTATTTGAGTCAATTATACAATTTGCTATACATGGTTTTTTACAATGTGTGTGCGTGTTCTATTTTGATCTTTGACCTTTTGATTCTTACTTTTTTATTACTTCTGAACTTCCCTACTTCTTTGACAAAGGGACAAAATGAATGCATGCTGTGCATAGGACAGCAATATTGAGCAAAATAGGCAATCACTTTGTGGTATGAATTCAGGGAATTTAGAAAGACTCCTTAATTACTTCAAATCCCTCATAAATTGCTTCCTGATGCCTGACTTTTCTTTGTCTTAAAATAATTGCAAATATCATTGGGAGAGCTAACACACTAAGTCTCATTAGATTTTTACATATTATTTTTAATACTTTTTTCAAATCCTGTATGATACTTTTTATGTAGAAAGAGCAAATGTATTAAATAGCAATCCTAAAAAATATATTAAACTAACCAGAATAAAAATTGCATAAAGGAAGACTGAGTAAACCTAATACAAACATCATCTAAATTATAACTTTCAGAAAGGAAAACCCTAACAGGTGACTTTGTGTTGAAGTTATTTTGGAAACCAAATACACTTCAACATGTGCTGTCAGTCAAGGGCCTAAGGTAATTGAAATATTCAAATTAGATTTTATCCTCCAGTCTGATATTAGATGGTGGACTTTCTAAAGCAAAACAGAGTATACATTAATCTTTTAAGATGCACTCAAATTTCATGGCTGAGAGAGCGAAATTTTGTGAGTTTTTTTTTCCCCCAGATGCAGGACATGGGGATCACCACTTCACTTTTCAAGAGTAAGAAAGTACTAGAGTGTAGCAAAAAAGCAGGTCTGAGTTTCTATTAGACCCTAAGTGAATTTCAAAACAATCATTCTCTATCTGATTGTTATGAAACACATTCCAGTAATGAATGCAAAATTGTTTTTCCATCATAAAAGTACTTGACAAACATAAGAGGTTATCATAACTCATACTAAGAAAATTCCTATTTTCTTAACAGAGTTTAAAAGTGTTTAAATGTAACAAGTTCCTGATTCCACACAAAAGAACGGCTTAAGAAGCTAACTCCTTAGCTTCTTCTAAATAAAAATATTAGCTTTCTGAATTTTCATATCCTCTACAACCTGTTTCCCTTGGGATTGGAAGTGTGATTGCAGGAAGACCTAAGCGAATGAGCTAAATAACACTTTCATTTCACATCCAGTCAAAAACCTTTATAATTATTTTTATAATTGCATGCTCATCTTTCTGAAACAAACTTTGTTTTTCAAAGATATTTCCATAATCTTCAAAAATGATCTATTAAATGCAGAGGACTCTACTGTAGTAACTGATACTGAACAACACCTGCTTGAGAGAAAGCTTATCATCTGACATGCCCCAGAATTTTAAATAACCTGATTGAAAGATCATTCACTGAAAGTAACAAGGAAATGAATAGAAGAAGAGATAATACAAAAGAAAATTAATAAGATACTTTCTAATGTGTTTGGTAGGGTTATCAAACACAAAGCAAAGCTAAGAAAATAAAGTCATAAATTTACACAAGATATTCATTAAAACAGAATATATTTAGTATTAAAACAGATTCTATAACAGGAAGGTTCAGTGGCTGATTAATTTGCAAAGACCCATTAGGAAGTCATCATCAAATAGAATAGAGCACAGTTAATATATATACTTAAAATAGTATCTATAACCATATTATTGAAAGAATAAGTTGAAATCAATAGGGTTCAAGGACAACAACTTGATCCTTTTTCATCATTGCCCTTTAGTGTCACCAAATTATTTTTGTATGGTGGTAAAAATCTAGTGTGATCTTATATTAAGGCTTTCCTTTTTCATTTACTCCTAATCCTTGCTCTCTCTGCTTAGGCCTTTCTTTGGCTAGGAAATCTTCAGTCTGGAAGGGGCCATGATTGGATTTTCACCGTTTCCCCACTTTGCTCTTCTACTCATTTTTTGTCTCATTTTGCTGACATTTGGGTTAGATCGAGGGAAATAAGGACACCAAGAAATTTACTTAATATTTCTGGTCCCTTCATTTTGTCATATATAAAATAAAATAAATTAAATAGGTCACCTAGACAGGCATACCTCAGAAATATTGTCGGTTTGGTTCCAGACCACCTTAATAAAGTGAATATCACATTAGAGCAAGTCACACTTTTTTTGTTTCCCACTGCATATAAAAGTTATATTTATATTATACTTTAGCCTATTAAGTATGTAATAGTATTATGTTTAAAAAATATATATACACCTTAAGTAAAAATAAACGCTTTATTATTAAAACACACATACACAATGCTACCCATCATCTGAACCTTCAGTGAGTTACAATCTTTTCTGCTGGCAGAGAGTCAGGCCTTGATGTTTGTAGCTACTGACTGATCAGGGTAGTGGTTACTTAAGGTTGAAAGTGGTGGTTACTTTCAACCACCACTTACATAAGGTGGTTACATAAGGTTACTTATGGCTGTGACAATTTCTTAAGATAACAATGAAGTTTGTGCATCGAATGATACTTCCATTCACAAATAAATTCTCTCTAGCAAGTAATGTTGTTTGATAGCATTTTGCCCACAACAGAACTTTTTTTTTTTCAAAATTTGAGTCAATCTTCTCAAAGCCTGCCACTGCTTCACACACTCAGCTTGCATAATATTCTAAACCCTTTGTTGTCATTTCAGCAATCTTCACATCATCCTCACCAGGAGTAGATTTCATCTCAAGAAACCAGTTTGTTTGCTCACCTATAAGAAGCAACTTCTCACTTGTTAAAATTTTATCATGAGATTGTAGCAATTCAATCATGTTGCCAAGCTCCACTTCTAATTCTAGTTATCTTGCTATTTCCATGGTACCTGTAGCTACTTCCTCCACTGACATCTTGAATCTCTCTAAGTCATCCATAAGGATTGGAATCAACTTCTTTCAAACTTCTGTTAATGCTGATATTTTGACTTCTTCCTAAATCACAAATGTTCTTAATGACATCTGGGATAATGAATCCTTTCCTGAAGGTTTTTAATTTATATACTTTTCCAAAATCCATCAGAAGAATCACTATCTATGTCAGGTATAGCATTACAAAATAGATTTCTTAAATAATAAGACTTCAAAGTTGAAATTAATCCTTGATCCTTGGGCTGCAAGCAGATATTGTGTTAGCAGGCAGAAAAATTAGATTAATCTCAATACACATCTCCATCAGAGTTGTTTAGCGATTAGGTTCATTGTCAATGAGCAGTAGTAATATTATGAAAGAAGTCTTTTCCGAGCAGTAGTTCTCAACAGTGGGCTTAAAATATTGAGTTAGCCATATTGTAAACAGATGTGCTGTCACCAGGCTTTGTTCAACTTCCAGTGTACAGGCAGAGTAAATTCAGTATCAATCTTAAGGGCCCTAGAATTTTCCAAACGGAAAATGAGCTCTGGCTCCTACTTAAAGTCACAAGTTGTGTTAGTTCCTAATAATCGAGTCAGCCTGTCTTTTGAAGCTTTGAAGCCAGGAATTAACATGCCTTCTCTAGCTTATGAAAGTCACAGATGGCACCTTCTTCCAACACAAGGCTGTTTGAGAACCTCTTGTTTAGTATAGTCATCTTTATTGATTATCTTAGCTAGATCTTCTGGATAACTTGCTACAATTTATGCATTAGTATTTGCTGTTTCACCTTATACTTTTATGTTATAGAGATGGCTTCTTTCCTTAAAACTCCTGAACCAACCTCTGCTACTTTTAAACTTTTCTTCTGCAGCTTCCTCATCTCTCTCAGCCTTCATAGAACTGAAGAGACTTAGAACCTTGCTCTGGATTAGGGTTTGATGTAGGGAAGGCTGTGGCTGATTTGAACTTCTACCCAGACCACTAAAACCTTCTCCACATCAGCAACAAGACTGTTTCATTTTCTTATCATCTGTGTGTTCACTGGGATAGCACTTTTAATTTCTTTCAAGAACTTTTCTTTTGTATTCATGACTTGGCTAACTTTTGCACTTTTCTTTTCATGTGAATATTTAGGCTATTAATTTTTAAGGCCATTTTAAGGTTATTAATTAACCTAATTTCAAAATCATCATTGTGTCTCAGGGAATAGAGAGGGATAGTAAAGAGAAGCAGCCAGTCACTGGAGCAGTCAGGACACCCACAATATTTATTGATTAATTATACTGTTTTATATAGGAATGAATTTGTGGTACTTCAAAATAATTACAATAATAACATCAAATATCACTAATCACAAATCACTATAAAAACCAAACTTTTCAATAATGAAAATGTTTGAAATATCATGGGAATTACCAAAATGTAACACAGAGGAAAAGAAGAAGGAAAACAAGTGCTATAGAAAAAAATGTCATCAATAGACTGACTCAATGCAGGGTTGCCACAAACCTTCAGATTGTAATAAATGCAGTACCTGAAAAGTGCAACAAAATGATATATGCCTATATTCGGTCACCTGAATAACTTTATTTTTCTCCTTTTAAAAAAAAAGATTTTATTTATTTATTTTTAGAGAGAAGGAAAGAGAGGGAGAGAAACATCAATGTGTGGTTGCCTCTCGTGTGACCCCCACTGGGACCTGGCCTGCAACCCAGGCATGTGCCCTGACTGGGAATTGAACCAGCGACCCTTTGGTTCACAGCCTGCACTCAACCCACTGAGCTACACCAGACAGGGTGATTTTTTCTCCTTTTTTATTCAAATGAAAATACAGTGCAGAAAAAAAAAAGAGAGAGATAAAATGCCAAAAGCAAATTTCATTTATCTGGCATTTTTTCCTAAGGCTCTTGTCATGAAAGCAGCCTTCAGACCACTGAATAACACACATGTGCCATACACTGTGGCCTTACCCAGGAAACTGGTATTCATAAAGATGGGTAAATCAGTACTTC
The DNA here is from genome assembly GCA_004027475.1 of Anoura caudifer. Lineage (NCBI taxonomy): Eukaryota > Metazoa > Chordata > Mammalia > Chiroptera > Phyllostomidae > Anoura > Anoura caudifer. The sequence continues at coordinate 7,854 of PVKU01004993.1, forward strand.
ACAGGTTAGCTGAGATAAATGTGAAACAAAGTGTGAATAGCTAGAACTTTTTTTTCTGGTTCATTGTTTGTCCTCATAATGTTTACAGTGTATCAGGCACTATTTTATTTCACTACAGTGTGAACAAAGCAGAACAAGATGTCCAGCCTCACAAAACTTAGGTGCTGTTGAGTGTGGAAACAGACAATAAATACTAATGTAAATGCATACATATTACAGAATATTTTCAAAGCTATGAGATATAACAGAGGAAAAAGCATAAATCAGGCCAAAGGGGAAATGAAATGTGCAGTTGGTAGAGGAAGGATTGGTTAACAGGATGAAATTTTAAATAGGCTGATCAAAGTAGGCTTTATTAAGAAAGTAGTATTCCAATCACAGTTCATTCACCACCATCAGTCATAGGGTCAAGCAAGTCTAACATCAGAAAGACAAGAGATCTACAATTCTTCCACAGGATAGGGCAAACACTCAAGAAAAGTATGCAAATACTTTGAAAATAATACAATTCTCCAAAGTAGGACAGTGAAAAGAAGGGACATCGTTTAGAAGTTTATTGCAGTGCTCTGTTGTGAGAGGTGATAGTGGCCCCTGCACTATCACTTACACCTCAAGCAGTGGAATCCTGAGATATCCAAGATATTAAACAAGGGAGCTGGGGACATGGCAAAGGGTAGAGGCTCATGCAGTAAGGGAAGTAACCCAGGGCACTTTGGGGAAGAAGCTTTAAGAGCCAGATTCAAGCTGTCTCTCTTCCTTTGCCGTGAGTCTGCCGTTGCTCAGAGAGCCACGGCTCTGTCAGCCTGGCTCCCAGAGAGAAAGCAACGTGGAGCGGAGCCACAGCGTGCCCACAATGGCCATGTAATGTGAGTGAGAAGAACGTCTCTTTTATTTTTCTTTGCTTTCTAAGCCTCTGAAGTTTTAGTGTTGCATGTTACCACAGTATGATTTAGTCTGTATCGATATGTGTTCTCTCCCTGTCCCCAGTCTTTTCTCAACACAACAGCCAGAGTGATCTTTTTCAAACTGTAAATCAGGTCGTGCAACTTATGTCATTTAAACTCTGCTCTTCCTTGAATAAGCTCCAACTTCAAGAATTTTGTATTGAGTGTTTCCTCCTCCTTCTGGCTAACTCCTTCACCTGCTTCCAGTCCTTGCTTAGATGCATGGCATGGAGGCTTATAAGAAAAGATAAGATAAAAAAAGAGAATGGAAATAACTCAAGTGAAAGAAAAACTGGTAAAAACAAAATACAAAAAACATAGGAATGTAATCCATGTTTATTTATTACATATAAACATTTAAAAATATACAGTTTAGTTTCATGAATACTTAGAACTAAACTTCTTGGCGGGGTGGGGGAACAAAACATATTCTACATCCTTAAATTTTACAACAGGGAAATTTTCACTAATAAATAAAGAAAGACAGTGAAAGAAATTCCAAGCAGAAGGAAAAGCATACTAAAAGATTTGTGTTAAAATGGACGATATCTGAATAGCAGAAATAAATAGATGAAAATAAAATGTAAAGGGACAGTAGGAAAGATGTTACAGAGCAGGTATAAGAAGGCCAGATTACTAAGGAGCCTGTGCAAAGCCAAGGAGCTCCAACATTACCTAGGAGCAGGGAATCACTGAAGTGATTCAAGTGGGAAAGTGACGTGATGCCATCTTTACGACAGGTGTGGTTGCTTTAAATAAATGATCATTACCTTTCACTTATCACTCTTTGTGAAACACAGGAAAGTATCTCTGCAGCGAACAGTCAGTTATAGAAATCTGTAATGTTATTCAAACATCAAACCAGATCAAGAGGCCAATCACCATGCTGGTACTTTGCCAATCAATTAGTTTATGGTTTTATTGGAATTACAATCAGTCATATCTCTGTAAATTCTCTCCCGTAGGACTGAACCTATAAAAAGAGTCACTGGGATTAGTAACCTAGACTTGACAACACATTTTAAGGATCTTACGGGTATGGTGGTTCTAGGTATAGCAGAAAGATCATACTGGAATGTATCTCCATACCCTGAAAACAAAATTAAAAAAATAGCTATGTATGTAATCTGAAAGAAATGTCTTATTAAACCGTAAAACTTTGGGGCCAAATAAATCTCTGCCTGGAATCTCCATCTTCACCCCTCCACCCAGCCCTCTCTCACACTACAAATAGATCATCACTACCAACACCACAATACCTTCCTTTAGCTAGAATGAATCAGCGGGAATCAAGGAAATAACAAGCACAGCCATGCACATACAGTCCTATGCCCTAATAACTCTTTGGATTTAATACCTCAAATTTGAGTCAATGAATATAAAATTTAAATTGTAATAAACACCATGAGGTTGTCTTCCGCAAAGTTATAGTAATTTACATTCTGACCAGCAATAAACTACTTTTTCTTATGTCCCTGAGCATTATTCAAAGATTTTAAGTTTCCTAATCTTAGAGGTAAAATAACATTATCTCATATTTGCTTTAATTTGCTTTTGCTTAAGTTCCACTGTGGTTCATCAGTGTTTTTAAATATTTATTGCTCATATGACTTTTCTCTTCTTTGAATTATTTATTTTCATCACTTTCCTATGTTTATATTTAAATATACACCTCTTAACAATAACTCTTTGCCATGTGGCTTTTCTTTGTCTGTTGACTTTGTTAAGCCTTTGCTACCAGTCACATAAGTGTTTTTAATGCCTTCTGAGTGTACAGATATTCACAAGAAGATACTCCCACTCCTAAAGTACCAACCACTCATCTAATCTTCTTTAGTTTTTGCATAAAAATTCTTAATACATCAGTATTCCCTTTTTGCCGATGATGTGTGTAGGGAATGAATTATAGTTGCTTTATGATTGAGAAGTCTAGGACTTAGAGGTTATGTAAAGAGGACATATTTTCAAAAAAGAAAAGAGATTGATAGTGGAGAGGAAAAACTTTGAAGCATTACCATGTCTATTCACTGTGCTAGGCAGTTTAGTTTTTTCTTAAATTTAGCCAGAAGTCTTTCCCATTTCCGAAACCTGACTGTGTGAGAGTTTGTAGGGTTTAAATATAGCAAATACATGTAGGCCCTACCCACCTTTTTTAAAGTATCCAATGTTATATTCCCCTGGGTGGATTTTGGAAAAGTGTTTGAGAACATGGAAAGGTTGCAGATCACAGGAGCATTATGGGTCGTAGCCTCTTCTCTCCTGGTCATTTGAAAATGATAACCAAAAGACTGAGTGTCATAAAAATGAGAGCTCTCCTGAGCCTTAGTTTACTGAACATGAGAAAATGTTTGTCAACTTAAATAACAGGAAAAAAACTAATATGAATACCTTTAATAGATGCTGGAAAACCATTTTTAAAAAAATCACTGCAGGGAAACATAAAGTAAATAAAAAGCTAATGTTAATTTGGCTCACTGAGACATTCAGCTATGCTCAATAATAAATGAAGGATTGAAAGGGCTAAAAGGAGCACAAATACGTACAAATTAATGGCTTGCTATACCCAGTGGCAGCCAAATAAAACACAGAAATATTCATTTAGATAACAATTTTAGGGCATAGGGAAAAATTCCTTTCTCAGTACCTATGCCTGCAAAACATTAGATAACTAATCATTAGTTTCTAAGGATAAAAAAGCCAATACTGTACTAGTTTTCCACAAGGTCTGTCCAGGAGGTATCCAGTCAAGTATTATGGAAAAATAGAGACATTTATCAAAGAAGATACAAGATACAAGAAACACAGTATGTGGGACAATGGCACCTCAGTCCTCTTCAAAGTAGGCACCTTGGGATATCACACAGTTCTCCCAATAGCCATCAGCTGCCCCATATTTTCCTGAATCTCATCAACAGTCTGAAATCTCTTCCCTTTCAAAGGTGATTTTAGCTTTGGGAACAGCCAGAAGTCACAGGGTGCCAAATTTGGGCTGTAGGGAGGCTGAGATGCTAGGTGACTTGATGTTTGACAAAAAACTCTACATGAGACGTGATGCCTGAGTGGGCATGTATTGTGATGAAGCTGCCAATCACCAGCCACCCATAGCTGTGGGCTTCTGAATCATCCCAATATTTCTGCAGAGGAAAGTTCAAGCTGAATATTAAATTTGATGCAGATTTGCTGCTCTACTTGCTCATTTTGAATGTGATGGCCACACAGTACACCTGCTCACTCAATGGAGTCTACCACCTCCACTGACTAGCACAGTGAAGTCATCATTGTCCACACATGCACATTCCAGTCCACTCTCCTTGGCTGCCAGGTTAAATCGATGTCATGCAAACCATTCTCATTATATAAAAATGGCTGAACTTTTCTGGCCAGACTTCACATTTCTACATAACAAATTACCACAGACTTAATGGATTAAAACAGTACACATTTATTATCTCATAGTTTCTGTGGGTCAAGATACCAGGAATGGCTTAAATGGGTCTTCTGCTTAAGGTTTGCAAGGCTGCAATTTAGGCACTTGCACGGGCTGGGTTCCCATTGGAGTCTCAGCTGAGGAGGAATCTGCTTCCAGACTCCTTCAGATTATGTGCAGAATCCATTGTCTTGCAGCTGTACAGAAAGCTGTTTTTTTCCAAAGCCATCAACAGAGAGAAATTCCAGCCATAACAGCAGAAAGTAGGAATTATAGGATCAACCTTAAATGGTGGTAACCACAAAGTAAATCTCATAGTATTTGAAATTCTCTTGGGTATGATATGCAATACTAATTTTTCTTGTCTATATCTTTGTAAAATCAAGAATAAATTGATTTAATGATTTTAAAATACTTAACCTCATCACTACCTCAACATATTAAGGTAAACATAATTCATGTAATATAGAAGTGAATTAAATACAACTAACTTCATGGCACTATGGAGAAAAGCATGGAATTAGAAGCCAAATTTGAATTTTGGCTGAATCACATACTACATGTTTACTTGACATTTGTTCATGAACTTCTAGGGGCTCCAATTTCTTTATCTAAAAAACAGAGCACAATTTTACAGGGTTCTTATGTCAAGCAGAGAAAAATTTGGTAAGCGCATTGAACAGGTCTGGCACATAAGAGTTGTTCAGCAAAATACAAAAGTCTCTAATAAAATCATAGCATTTAAAGCCCGCAGTGTACATACATAAGACACAGAGTAATGTTAAGAGTTTAAGTAATAGCTTCTATTTCAAAGGAAAATATAATTTATAAGGGGAAATGTGGTGGGCAAACTAACTCAGCATGCACCAAAATGAACACTCAAATGTGTACATACATATATTCAAATATAGTAAATAATATACTCATGTTCACTTGATTTATGTACATAAATGCAAAGTTGTTTCTTTTGTTTTTGAGTCTCATTTCCTCAATAGATGCCAGATGTCCTTGAGTGTGTCTTCCTGAGTACTATGTTGAGTGTGTCTCAACATAGAGTACTCTCAGAGACATTAAATACACACCTTCTCAGACAGTAATACCTGGAGATAACACAGAGTCTGCACTTCATATAAAGCCTTCTCATTCAGAGGGCTGAATTTTTATGTAGAGTGAAAGGTTAAAATCACTGGCTTACTGTTAAACAATAGAAATAAATGTAGGTACTTGTCTTTCTCCAAGATTTAGAGGGTTAGGATATAAATATGGATTCTGACTGATTTCACTTCTGATCTCCAACTCTAGCAGGTCAGGGTGGGGGTCATGGTGGTGGTTCCTCAAACCACCAAGCAATTTTTTGACATCAACTGTCCTACAATTCAATTCAGTTCTGTCACTATCTACCTGAAAACAACATCAGATTCCACAGGTTAAGGGTTCAGTCCCACAAGGCTACCCCCACACCCCCTCTTCAGTTTCCAGTTGCAAATCCAGGCTATCAACTGTGTCTCTATAGACCAGAAGTTCCAAAGATTGTCCCCTGACTTGGATTTGGTGAATTTGCTAGAGTGTCTCACAGAACTCAGAGACACACTTTACTTGATAGGTTCCTGTTCATTGTAAAAGGATAAAACTCAAGAACAGCCAGATGGAGGAGCTGTTCTTGGACAGCCTTGGACAGGGCAAGGTATGGGGAGAGGACCTGGAGCTTTCGTGCATTCTCCAAGGCATCCCTCTCCCAAAACCTGCACATATTCACCAATCTGGAAGCTCTCCGTAAACTGTCCTTTTGGGGTTTTATGGAGGCCTCATGACTGATTACATCATGGCCACTGGTGACTGACCTCACTCTCCAGGCCCTCTCTCCCTCTAGAGGTCTGGAGGTGGGAGTGATGGTTCCAACCCCCTAATCATATGGTTGGTTTGAAAGGCAATCAGTCCCTGTGCTTATATGGGATCCCAAAGTCACCTTATTAGCATAACAAAACACAGCTTTATTAATACCTGGAAATTCCAGTGGTTTTAAGAGATCTCTTCCAGAAACTAGGATGAAGACCAAATATGTATTTCTTATTATCAATCACAATATCACAAATACAGGGTGGGGCAAAGTAAGTTTACAGTTGTTTGTATGAAAAATAACACAATAATAAATAATAATACAATAATAAACTCTGTGTTTTGCATACTCACAACTGTAAACCTACTTTGGCCCCACTCTCTGTGTAAGTCATTTTTCATTGGCTCAGTTCCCTCCTTTTCATTTCAGGGACATTAAAATAAAATATTAATTAATATGCAGACATGTGAGAATGAATACTAGGAAATACAACAAGTGGCATCAAGAGAATTTGAGTCAGAAGAGAACCTAAGACCATTTAGAGAAAATGGTCCGTATCATTAGGCTTCAAAGGGGGAAAGAGTTCAGACACTACTTAAAAAATAAAGGACTATGTTTAAAAGCTCAGATGAAAGAAACATGGGGTTGTAAAGTCGGGTTGGGCAGACTGCAATGGATTCATAGTTAGAAAAATAATGAGTAATAACCTCAGGTGGTAGATTAGTCCAATTGATAAATAATGTTTTTGATCAGGAAAGAGTTTTTATTATATACAACCACTTCAGGAATGAGCTCCTGGTTCTGAAGAGAGGGAGCAAAGTCGAAAAGAAAGTTTTATAAAAATCTGAATCAGCAATATATAATACAGATAGTAGAATGACCAAAAAGAAATCAGTAATATCACTGGTATATCTGTGGTAACAGATGGCAAAGACTAGGCTAGAACTTATGGTTGCTCAGATGAAGAAAATGGCTAGATCGAGGTGATACAGTGAAGGCAATAGTTGCAGCAATTTGGTTATTTGTAAAAGTCAGAAAATTCTACATTTTAGATTGTGAATCTAGAAATGAAAATATCAAAATAAGGTGTTTGGAAACATTAAAATTCACAGAGGAATAAACACAGAGCTAACATGTGAGGGAAACAGGAGCTTTAATGGTTTATTCAACTTTTCTACCCTTTTTATGTTATTTATGCAATACATAAAAGGTAGGAGGAAAACTGGAGATTATAATCTAGCACAGCCCTGATCTCCCAGCCAAAGTGAAGTAGAAGTTTGAAAAGCTATTCTTACATTAATCCATTTGTATTTTCAAATCTCCTGTAATATATTTTCTACTCCTATTTTTAAATTAAAATGTAATTGGGCAAAACAGAGCTTGGAATTGAGTTCTAGAGATTATCCTAGTTTTCTAATATTAATTTTCTGCATAACTCATCTTTTTATTTGTAGATCAAGAAGGAAGTGGGTATTTGTGCTCTGCTGGGTATCAGGGAACCCTCCAGGTAACAACAGCATGATCTGGTGCTTAGCCATGGTTCTTTGTGCTACACGAAATCCACCGCTTACAGTCCTGAGGAACTGAAATAATAACAACACACCGATATCCACTGCTAAGATCACTATGACCTGGAACTAGCTGGCCCACCAGCATCACACAGAAATTATCAAGGTGGCAATTACTGAAAGCAGTTTAATTCTTGATTAGTTATTTGATAATATTTGGTTGATTATGAAACAAAGAATAATTAATTTGAATAAAATTTGCATCACTTTTTGGTAACCGCTAATGAATTTATTATATTCTCTATATGCATTTGGATCCTGGTTTTTAACCACTCTTTATAAACTTTAGGGGTAATATGCTCTTCTTTCTTGCTCAAACTTCTTCATGACAAAAAAAAAATGACCTTGTGGGGTGATTATTTCTTGGTTTTAAGGATATATAATTACAAGATGCATGTTTATTCCCACAAACTCTTAGGTGCTAAAGTGTCTGAATAACCATATCATTTCAAATGTTTCCTTCCTTGAAAATTTTTTTAGTCTTTTTCTTCTTTATTAATATTATTATGATGATGAATATACTGTAACAACTTATAAATACCTAGAAAGTTTAGTAAACAGGAAGTACTGTATAGTCATAATATCCACAGGCACGTTTAGTTAAGTGTTGAGTAATGCTCTAATTAAAACTACTATCATTCAGCAAATATATGACTATTTAAGCTGTTTTAGTTCTAAGCATGTATATTATTCATAAAATTTTTAAATATTTTAGGAGTATATAAAAATATACTTCATTGCTATATTGATCCTAATAGTGTGTAATACTTCAAAAATGGCTGTCTGTTCATGAGAAGAGTATCACAAATATACCTTTTATATAAAAATGATTATCATCAAGTGGTTTCTTATTTTTTTCAAGCCCCTCCCTAAACTTATGTGAGATCTTGAGGGAAGACAATATGGCTACCATCTTCTAGAGCTAGGCAAGCTGCTGATGAGCAAAGGTAGAGGTATTGGAAACATACATTAATTTTTATTTTAATGAAACAAGTAAAGTTAATATAAAATAAACTTCCTAGAGAAGGTCACAGTAGGTTCCATTTTTGTGGACACTCCTGACAACAGCCTGCTGAGAACAGAATCAAACTCCAAAGAATATCAACCTGAATAAGATCATCCTGGGAAAATCACTGGGTTTTCAGAGATGGCAAAAAGTCGAATAAACACCACAGTAGGGATCTGTGCAAGCATCAGAGATTTTAAAGAGAGACATTGCTAAGAAATATGCTCTAATACTGTCTATTTGATTAAACCATTCAGCACTTTCATGGTGCCTCAAGGCTTAAAATAACTGCATGCCATCATTGAAGCATCACAGTGGTATTTGATATTTGGAATGTTGTTCAAAAAGAATGAAACTGATAAGAATCATTGTAAGACTTTTTCGTTCTCTTATGAGATGGTTTCTAATTCAAGTTATTATATAGCTAGATTCCATAGATGTAAATGAAAGCACTCTCCTAATGGTGTACTATATAAAATCATAAATGAATATGTGTGCATTCTATGTGTAACAGCTGTTCAGTTGCCTTTGCTTTTGATACCGTTTTATTTTATTCTACACTATTGCCATAGAGTCTTTGTCCTTTCCGAGTTCCCACTGTTCCTTTCAACTTCACTCACAGTTATTGTTTCCCCTGAGAGCAATCAGTGTTTTCCATACCTGGCTACCCCTTGGGTCTCCACTGATAAACAATGACTTAAACATCAATGCCAAGCAATGTCGTTTGACACATCTGTTTCACTAATGCAAATTGTGATGACAATCTGAACCCTCCCCTCTGATTTCTGGATGCATAACTACAGCGGATGCAAAGCTAGAGAAACATATCATGAACATATAAATGTACCCCCAATACAACATGAAGGGACACAGAACATCTTTTAAAAGTGTTCCCACAATTTAACTATTCAACTATCATGGTGACTTTAATCAATAATATTGTATTGCATATTTGAAAGTTGCTAAAAAAGTTTCCCCAGGTAAAATCAACATGGAGTTTTGATTTAAAAATAATATAATATTACACTTTTATAATCTATAAATACTAAGATTAACAAAAGAATGTAATTTCACTTATAAAATCATTTTTAATTTTAAATATTTATTTGATTTTGATAAATTGTGATGCTCTGATCTGCTTTTGGTTGTTAAAATTTGGAAAAGCAGCCCCAAAAATTCAAATGGGCATCACTAAATGTGAACCGGGGGCTTCTTTTTTTTTTTTTTTTTTAACACAGATAAATCACTTTAAAGTCCAAGAGTGGAAAACAAGATGAAACTGAAAACATAGACCAATTTTTCATAGCTTTCTCCAGGTTTCACCATTATTCTTCACCTCTTTTAAATTTAATTCCCTGTATGAGGAAATACAGTCGATAGAATTTTGTGGCACCGTGAATCTGGAATCATTAATTCGTCTGCATTCAAGGGCTATCTCTATGCTATAGGGTGTTTTGTTTGGGTGTTCACAATCAGTACTCAGGTGAGAATAATTTGGGTACACCAAAAAGAATCATTGTAAAATGTGGAGTTTAAACTGAAGATGAAAATACTTCCCCAATTGAAAAATAGGTTCTTTTATTGTCACTGTTCCTATAACATCTGTTACCATGGTATCATATAATTACTGATTTTTCTGATCTTCACACATTTTATTTGACTATTAGCCACCAATAATGTCACTTACTAAGTAATAAATCTACTCATAACATAGGCTTTACAGCTAATGAGAGCATGGTATCAATGTTTGGGCATGGATTTTTTGGGGGGGTACAAAGCCTTCTTTATCATAGGAAAAACAATTTGGAATAGTTCTATTTTCCCAATTATTTTTCAGCACATTGGATGCCGTTCTTAATGAACAGAATGCTATACTGATGGTAAAGGGCCTGGACCCCACAGTCACCATTCATTCGGTGAACGCTGGGCTGCTGGGATTTTAGTGCACACAGGAGGAATATACCTCGTCCTCAAACACCACCTCAGCGAGACTTCGGCAATGAGGTGATTATGAGAACAGCGACTTTCCAACTCTTTTCTTTATAGCTCTTCAAAGAGAGGAATTCTTATCTTGAAAACCATCCTTATTGTATCTCTTGATGTATGTTAAAAAGGGGAATATTTTAGCAAAGATTAACTGAATTTGACCTTGACTATTTTTTCACAGCAAGTCCAAACTGAGAGAAGTATTGCCCTAAAGTTGGTAGTTGCTAGAAAATGCCACGCATTTCACAGATAGGTATACAGATGTACGTATTACAAGAAATCACATTTGGGGACCTCAAGCTCAAATGCACTGGCTTTGATGCAATCTTATATTACTTTTACACAGGAGTATTACTATTCATGTATTCACTTTTGAAACAGCAAAAACAAATCAAGTGAAATCAAAGCCTTGTTCTATTATATTTTTAAGAATTTGTGACTAAAAAAGAACCATCACCCAACACTCCATGATTCCTCTGAGTTTAACTCAGGGGGAAGGGATGCATCTATTTTTTGAAAAGCAGATAGAAATGGAAATAAGTGGCAGTTTCCTTCGTGAGCTTAAAATAGTTTTTCCTGTATGCTACTTTATCAATTCATGAGGTGAATAGATCTAACACAAAAAGAAGGTTTTGTTCTGGTGTCAGTTTTAAAGTACATAAGACAACCATGGTTTAAAGATATCTGAGTGGCAGTTTTATCTAAAATGGGGAGGAGGTGCTCCCTCCTGTTCCTACTGTCTTCTAGTTACAGCCCCATCCCCCAGTCTCTATCTCTGAGTGTGTGTGTGTGTGTGTGTGTACACGTCTGTCTCTGTCAATCTCCCTTAAGACAGCTTTTCAGAGAGAAATAATAAATACATTTTTAAAAGTCTCTTTCTTCTTTCTCAACCCATAAAGCCATTGGGAGTACTAATCAGCTCAAGAAACATCTGTGCCATCTACGCTGTGTATTGGAAAAAGATAAAACTGATGACTTTCTTTGGAGTCAAAAATAGTCATCCTAGGAAATGCTCATAGTAAGTATGAGAGAGATGCTAACTTTAACATAACCTAACAGACTAGTCTGATGTGTTTTAATCAAATAGGTAGATAATTAGATGAGATATATAAATAGCTGATAGACCAATTTATTTTTATTATTTATTATAATAAAGAGTTATTTAGTCAATATAAGAATCATCAATTAGAATCATCAATAAACCTATGCATAAATTAATTAAGGATTTGACTTAGAACACTTACTTGGTTTGGACACTAAAGAACCTTAAATATTACATCTACAAAAAGGTATGTGAGGTTACAAAAGTTGTTTAAGAATTGTAGAAACTTTTGGGGCTGAGTTTCATATGGGAAGAGAACATTTTTAGTTAAAACCCAGTGACTAAATACAATAAATTTTACTGTGTATAAATCTATAAAAGAATCAATGTGATAAAATCTTAAAGATTGCTGATTGCAAATCCCTTGGACATATGGGGATGTGACATAATTAAATCGATAGTAATATCTGCTGTTGGGAACAAGACTGATAGTCTCCTAGGTGAATACTATGTAATGGTTCTGTTCTCTTTCCAGGTTATGCAAAACATGTTAATAACCAAATTATTAATCTTTTCTTAATTAGCTTGGAAAATGGTTAAAAGACATCTTTGTATGTGATTCTTTCTGGAAAATATATTGTAGAATGCCTATAGAATGCATGACCACCTAAGTAGTTATCTTCAGTTTTCTCTTAAGTAATTGGCTTACTAAAATTCAGGAGAGGAGATAAGAAATAAGCCATCTCTACCAAATAACCACCCATTTTGTAAAAGTTTGGTAAAATTGATGCCACCATTACCCTTGAAGTGTGTATAACAGGGTGGCAGGGTAGATGAGAGACCTGGCATTGTTACTTTGGTACCATAGTTCTGTTTCCTTAGGTAGAGCTGGAATAACTGGTCTGACAAGCCAAAGGTTGTGCATCATGGACTTAGGACCAGGGGGGACACCCAACACCGGCAAGCATATTGCTCTGCTTTTCATCTACCATTTGCACTTCCCTTAGGACCAAAGGTATGTGTTTTCAGGTAAGCAAACACAGAGTGTGATGATAAACTAACCTGGCTATAATTTCTGACTACTCTGAATCGAATCAAACAAGATCTTGAATTGATGTGAAAGTACGTGGCTTTTCCCACAATGCCCAGTGAACTCTCTCTTCAATTCAAGGTAATGAAATATTCAAGTCTCCTATCATTGGGCATATAAATAAGAATGGGACTGAAACTCCATTCTTAGAACATATCCTAAAACTTTTGAAGGCATATCTTAAGGAAGATCATTATTTAATATGATCTATTTTAGGCTCTTAGTGATACAAAAATTTACAATGCCCAATGTCTTCTGTAAAACTGAACACTGGGAAACTGAGATGATCACTTTTAAACTGCTAATGTTTTAATTGCTTGCTGTCTGAGCAACCTCACGTAATTTAGTTTTCCAACACTTATACAATTATAAGTCAAACACCCAAGCTAGCATAATTTAGAAGATGTTAATTGAATTGCATGACCATATTCTCTAAAGGTTCTCTAACTTTCTTTAAATAATCTTTGCAGGGGTCCTCCATTTTAAGAATATAGATTAAGAAACACATGCACATAGTGGCTTAACACAGTGTTAACTCTCCATATGCTTGTGATTAACATGGTCATTTTAAAAGACTCGCTCATCAAAAAGGAAAGAGGAGTCATGGATGTTGGCAACAGTGTGGTAATTGCTGGAGGGGGGGGGCATGTATAAGAGGACTAAATGGTAATGGAAAAATATGATGAAGATCAAATTTAAAAAAAATTAAAGACTCATCAACAAAAATGACAGAATTCTTCTGCCCCTAGGTGAGAAGTGTTGAAAGACAGGCTGCAGTGTCTGCCTGGATGTATTTGCCAGTTGTCTGTAATTGCCCTGACTATGAGATACACGTGTCTTCCTTGGAACATAGGTTCTTAAAACATAAAAGACTTTTACACAGTCCTCACACTGTAGAGCTGCCGAATAAGTGCAAATTGCTGGCAATCGGAAAGGTGGTGAAGTGTGTCGACGTTTTGGAAAGGTTAGCTCCCAGCGAGGAATGGTACGTAAGTAACTGCCTTGATACAGAAGCCAAAATGTAGTTTCTGCTTTGGGATCTGGCACCAGAACTAGGTGAATTCACGTGGACATTCACTGAAACAAGTGGCCGTGAGGTATCCAAACAACATCTTTTTGGGATGGCCTAACCTTGAAAAACGTGCCGGCAAAGAGGGCTGTTTGTCCTTGCAGGAAGTAAGTAGTACGGCAGCACGCTGGCTCCGGTGTGTTTGGACCCAAGAAAAGAAACATTTTATTTTAGAAATATTTCTCTTTAATAAGAAGCTGCCATTAAACAATTGACCAGGTCCCTTTAAATGATTGGTTCCATTTATTTATTTTTCACTTGTTTAAAAAACATTTGCCAAGTAGCCACCAGGTTCAGTCACTGGGCGCTTGATGTACAGCAGCTCAGCTCCAAATACCGTGAGCATACTGGCCCAGGAGCTACCGTGGTTCCTGACAGAGGGAGTGTTCAAAGTGCTTTACTGAATGCATATGAGTTCAAATTAAAACTCATCAAAATTTAATAAAAATATACTCTTGAATAGAAAGCAAACTAAGTCTTTTACTTTCTGACTGCTGTTCAACATAAAAAAAAAAACCTGTTTATGAGCAGAAATAATTTTAATATTTTTATCTAAATATTATCATCTCTTCTATTTTATTTTTCTCAAAATTTCTTTTTGGAAATCCATATCCATATTTCCCGGATGTTACTATACCATCTCTTACAGAAAATTATATTAATGAAATGGTCTTAAGAAGTCATCTTTTCCAGTCCCTGAAACCCTCCTACTCATTGGACACATGTTAAATCAGTGAACTTTCAAGGACCCTTAAGGCATATCATCATCACCATCTCACCTCTGACTCACGTATGCCCACACCCCAAAGCCTAATTTTCTTAGGCTTTACATTATCTCCTTTACAGAACATTACACACTGGCTATGAAAATGCAAAGAAAAAAGGTGTACTTATATTAATTAACAATTAATAGTAGACAAGTCCACAAGATTACTGTTTCATAGACACTAAAATTGGTTTATTACTACAGGCCTTGCATTGTTAGTGTATAGCACTACAATGTCAATGGATTAATTTTCTTTACTTTTTAATAACCCTCTGTGGCTATAAATGAAAGATAAGTAGCAAAAACTCCTATTTGGAGAATTTTAAACTTTGGTTTTGTTACCACAAAATAGAAATGTGATGCTCAACAGCTGTTAGTCCCCTTTAGCTGCAACAGTAACTGTTTTATGTCATGAAAATGTACGAAGCTCTAGACCAGTGGCTCTCAACATGGAGTTTCCCAAGTATACGCATCAACTGGCAACTTGTAAGAAATCGATTTGGGGAAGCAGCAATCGATATTTTAACAAATTCTGCCCATGATTATGATTCACTAAAATGTTGACAATCACTGTTCTACATTATCCCCCACCTTCCGACCCTGCTGCATTATTTATTGTTTTAGTTTAAGCAACTCTCAAATACAATTTTTAAAGAACCATTACCCTCTATTAAAAATCTATATTTAAAGGCATTCTTCAATCACTCAGCATCAGTCTGGACACAAGCTAACAGGGTAGGTAAAATTTGTTCTGCATAGAACAAGCCCCAAGAAGGAGGTCACTGGAGACTGGTGGACACTGTGCAGTTTCTGAAGCAAAAAGGACCATTCATGGATATCACTGAATCCAAAACTAAAATGTCCTATGTCATTAGTCAGCAGACTTCAAGCACGCAGTGAATGACTGTGTGAGGCACAGCTTCAGATTCACAGAGCTTCAATGCCCCCCCCCCCAATAATCCAAGATACTAGTGTGAATTCAGAATGATCCAAAATAACACAGGGAAAAAAACCATTTCATTTCAGAAAGTCAGAGATATGCACTAAGGAAATTGGTGGAAGTGTCCTTCTGGTTAATTAAAGAATACAGAAATGACAAATGCAGTCTCTCTTTTTCTGTGGAACAATATAAACCTCCAATGTTTGACAATAGTTTTGAGAGAATTAAACCCTGCTTTTCCTATCAATTCAGAGAGTTGACAACAAGTATTTCAAAAAAGAAGTACCTGAATGCAGAACTGATACATCACCTTTCTAGTCTGTTTTCCAAAAACATGTATCAGTCCAGTGTAATGTTGAAGCAACATCATAGTGGTTAACAACAGAGTCTAAAGCTAAACTGACAGAGTTGGATCCCTGGTTCTGCTAATTACCAGGCGTATGACCTTAGGCAGTTATTTCAACTCTGTCTGCCTCAGTTTTATCATGTGTAAAATAAGAGCTACTGTCTCTTTAGCATTGCAATTTTTATTAAAAGAGTTAATATTAGTATTTTAACAAATGTTTTAAAGACTCATAAAGACTAACAGCTGGAACATGACAGGAACTATGAGAATGTTTATTAACAAATATATGTCCTACTGATATTCTAGTTACAGTTTCAAGGCAATATGTGTATGAGCATATTCTTATAGTTAAAAATAAAACTATATATAAAATTAAGACATGTTAGATACAAAAATCTTACAAATACTGTAGCATCTTCTTATTAATTAAACTTAATTAATGATAATTTTTTCTGGGTAACTTCTATTGAGACCATGTAATTTGCTCAAACATTATCTCCTTTACAGAGTATTATACACTGGCTATGAAAATGCAAAGAAAAAAGGTGTACTTATATTAATTAACAATTAATAGTAGACAGGTCCACAAGATTACTGTTTCATAGACACTAAAATTGGTTTATTACTGTAGGCCTTGCATTGTTAGTGTATAGCACTACAATGCCAGTGGATTAAAATTATTAAATAAATAAGTAATAAACAAAATATGTTGCTTGTATAAATTGAAGTATATTCCTTCTGATTACAAGAACCAATTTTCATGATAGTTGAGTGTCCTAAATGAACACTGATAGAAGAAAGTACACTTTTAGAAGAAGCACCTACAAAAGGTTATGTTTGACTAAAATTTCTTTTTGCTACCCATATTAAGTACTGTCCAAGGAAAATATAAGAAAACGTGATAATGTTATTAATGTAGTAGGATAAGTACAAACCAGTAACAGGTAAAATCCAACTTATGTCTACTAAAGGAAATTCAATTATTTTATTAATATTAAACAAACTAAGCCCTGGCTGGTGTGGCTCAGTGGATTGAGCAACGGCCTGCAAACCAAAGGGTTATGGTTTGATTCCCAGTCAGGGCACATGCCTGGGTTGCGGGCCAGGACCCCAGAT
Source organism: Anoura caudifer (assembly GCA_004027475.1). Lineage (NCBI taxonomy): Eukaryota > Metazoa > Chordata > Mammalia > Chiroptera > Phyllostomidae > Anoura > Anoura caudifer. Next base: position 24,991 of record PVKU01004993.1, read on the forward strand.
CGGGGCATGTGAGAGGCAACCACACATTGATGTGTCTCTCCCTCTCTTTTTCCCTCCCTTCCCCTTCTCTAAAAATAAATAAAACCTTTTTAAAAGTATTAAACAAGTTAACATTCAATCATCAGCCTCTATTTCCCAATTTTTAAAAAATATCTAGTTTTACAAATTTTCTCATGTGTATTTTACTTACCTCACATGAAAGCAGGCAACACTCTTAACCTTTTTTCTTCTTTAAAATTAGCAACTTATAATGACAGGTGCTGTCAAATAATTTGCTTACCCAGCTATAGCAGCTAGAGAAAAGTCACACCATTTGTCTTTCTCACTGATAATTCTAGTTCCTCCTCAGAAGACCATCATCAATCATGTCTGGAGCAAGACTTGAGTTATTCTCTTGCTATACAGTAAAAGCATCATCCTTACAAAATAGCCCTCTCCCCCTAGAGAGTCTAAACAGTATCGTTTTTGGAAAGAATCCAGAATAAAAAAAAATACACTGTCTCACTAAAGCAATATTGCCACTTATTGATGACAAAGAGAAAATATTGCTTTGTACTCACTGTGAGCTCTTCTGTTTGTCTCTGCATCCTTTTTCTCCTGCTTTATTTCTGAAAAATAAAAAGCATTAAAAGAGTAAAATGAAGAAAAACAAAGTTAAAATCTTTTACATGGTCTGCAAAGGCAGACTTTTGTTAGAAAAATGAAATGATTAAACAGTAAAACTTTTTGCTGTTGAAACATAGGGGTACAAAAACACCCAGGGTTCTCCAATGCAACAACATTCACTTTAAGAACAGGTACAAGCTAAAAGTTCCTCCTCCCATCCAAAATAAAGCTCATTGGGAACCACTGCCAAGGGGATGTGCCAGTGATGAAAGTGGAAAAATAGAAACATTAAAAAATATATTAAAAGAAAGTGATTAAAAAATAATTAAATGATTAAAAATTATTTTAAATGATTTTAAAAAGTTAAAGGGCAGGGCCTTAACTTGGAAAGTATTTATTATAAATAATAAATAACTGGCATCAGGCATTTGAGAAAGCATTATTAGAGGAAGTAACTTTAATCATGAACAGAATTAAGCTTTTATTATATAAAAATGTGAACTTTGAGCATGCACTGATTCAGAGAGTAAGCATATTGTGCATAAAAAATGATCAAGATGAATAATAAGACTAAAGAAAATGCTTTAAGGATGGTACACACTGCAGCAGGCAGTTTGCAGGCATTATTAGTTCATTCAGCCCTCAAACGGACATGGAAGCCCATTCTATCACCCACCTCCTGGAGAATCTCTATTGAGGTTCCTTTTTTCCCTTTCTATACCTAGGAATTTATTTATTACAAGTGGCCATAAGCACATATGGTCAGTCAATATTGTTATCTCTTTTGTTACCATTACACATGTTATTTTTATGTCACTTCTCAAAATGAGTTTTAATGGTGTTTTTGTTTATACAGGTGGATATAAAGTTCCTTGAGGTCATGGACTGAGATCTATCTTCATTTATTCAGTGCCTGCAATTGCCACAGTAAGCACACAATAAATATTTATTGAATAAATAAAGAAATGGATGAGTAAATGGATGAGAAGTGTCGGATGTTCTGGACCTCAATATATGAGGGAGGCCAGCCCCCCCAAAACTGGAATAGTCTTCTGGAGGGTAGGCCCTTGGTAAGACAGCCTTCCCCCACTAGGTGAGTGTTCTAGGGCCCATCTATATCTGTGTACCAGCTGGTGTTGTTGTGAGAGGCTGTGGCTTCAGTGAATTTTGTTGAAGACTCTTTCAATGCATTTGCCCATTTCATGATGGGTGATTTACTAGCTCACCTGTCTACACCACATGACTGTTCAGCAGTTTTTGACCAAAAAAATGGCATGACCCCCATGCCCCACCCCCCTCCATTTATTCTATCTCACCCCAAGCAAATTTTTTTTTGTTTCCTTGGATTAAAAAAAAATCCTGAAAGGGAAATGTTTTGCTGATATGGAGGAGGTGAAACAAAAAACAACAGAAGCATTAAAAGGATTAAAAATTGATGAGTTCAAAAACTGTTTTGAGCAGTGGAAAAAAATGCCTTGAAAAGTATATTACATCAAATGGAGAACACTTTGAAGGTAACTGAAGTTCAAACATGTAAGTACATACACAATTTTTATAAATAAATTCTGAGGTTTTTTTGGGCCCCCCTTATATAGGCAGAAAAAAATTGAATCTATATCAGTTCAATTGTCATAAATAACTAGAAATATATTGCTTCCTACTCTTTAAAGTTAAATAATATTACTTGTCTTTAATAACAAGAGTTTTATTATCTAATTTGACCATATATTTCTAAAATTCACTGAGTTATAAAACACTGGCTATTTCTATTTATATGCTATAATTCACATATTTAAATTATAATTAAATTTCATAATGCATGTAATGCCTAACACAAATTATAGCACATAATGAGCTCTTAAATGTAGTTGGGTGATAACAATTACCTAAAAGGATACACTGAAAATCTTTAATTCATTAAGCTATTAATTGAATTTAGGCATATTTCTTTTTAAGTAAAGTATGATCATAGGACTATCTTTAAAACTTCTGTAACAAACCTAAAGATATAAAGGCAGCATTTGTCATCAAATAGCCACTCCCCATATTACCCAAATACAATGTTTAACATAGCACATGAAATAATTCCAATAACCCAATGACTAGACCTCTAACTAGTGAATCAAACTGAGTATGGAGAGTCTAGGTCATTAAGTAAACACATATTCCCCCATCGGATGTTACTTTTGAATATAACTTGATGAATTACACCAACAGTAACATAAACCATATTAACATAAAATATTCCACAAAGGCAGTCTTCTACTGTTGTTAAAATAACAAAATAATAGGCCCAAGTTTTTGTCTAATGGATACTGAATAAAATACTGCCATGCTCTTCTAGAATGAAGCAAGGTCTGTATTGATGGAACACAAAAGTATATAAATGAATATTCACTTGCTCTACAAAAAATAATTGGATTTTCAATTGCATTTAAAATGACCATTCACATTCAAATCAATAGCCTACTATTGCAGAGGACATAGTCCATTGCATAAATATGAAGCATAAAAATTAAAAGTGCTACTGTCAATAGGCTAAAGGTTAATTGCAAAAGCAGCCAGCAGGCCAGTGTGGTCTGGGTAATATTCAGCATTAACAGTCAAATGTAGTGAACATTTGTGCATCTAAAAGAAATCTTTCCAAATTAATCTTGCATTAATTGAAAGCTTTTGTAAATGTGTTCCACAAAAACTATGGACAAATATTAAAGTGACATCTTGGAAACTACCACCAACTAATCATTCAAAAGCTCAAAACTTGATGAATAATATTGGTTACTTCGAATATGACTGTGTGAATTTTCAATCTTTTCCAAGACTGTATTGTTAGGTGATACAGTCTTCTACATATCCCTGATTATATATCATACATATAAGCCATTACATAAATTGGCTAATTTGGTATTTGCCTAATATTAATTTAGATATACATATTTATAAAAAGCTAGAAAAAGGGAACTAAGAAAACAAAAGAAATATAATCTAATTTTAAGATTGCTCTTAGTTATTAATTTTTTATGTTTATAAAGATGTTCTTAGGCTTATACTTACTCTATTAACATTTGTACTACCAAAATAATGTGCTTAGATCAAATAATATGAGATATAAAGAAAAATAAATAAATAATTTCTTCAATTCCACATTCTCTCAAGTGTAGCCATCATCACAATTTGCTATATGTTATTCCAGATATTTTTCTCTGCACATGTAAGCATTTGAAAGTGTATATATACATTATTTTTCAACAAATGGTAAAAATATACACACAGCTCTATCACTTACTGCTACATCACATCAAATGCATATCACTCCATGTGAATGAACTTATATTTAATCAGTTTTATGACTGTATAATATTTCCATTATGATTATATCACAATCTATTCAACTGTTTTCCTGTTTGTGGACATTCAGATTACTCTCCACTGCGTCCTTTTGGCCAAATTATTAAAAACTATGCAGAAATGAATACACCTGAACATATGTTGGTAAGTGCTAGTATACTTATTTATATCTCTAAGAGGAATTTCAAAGCTTATATCACTGGGTCAAAGGTTATGCATGTTTAAAAGTTATGGGAAAATATTATCAATTATTTTCCAAAAGTTTGTAAAAATTCATATTTTACCAGTAATATGGGTTTTGTGCCTAATAACAAATAATGTGTATATGCCTAATAATAAATCTTCAAAATTCAAAAAAATGACAATAAATGAGAAAAATAGATAATTCCATCACAGTGGATTTTAACATCCCTCTTAGCAAATGACAGAATGACTATATACATATTTAAAATCAGTAAAGATAGATAAAATCAAAAATACTGTCAACCACATTTAATTAATTCATATTTCTAGTATATGTATCACCTGCAGAATACACAGTTTTTACAATTATACAATACAAGCATATATAACACATTAATAAAGCATAAGCTGAGCCATAAAACCAGCTTCAATACATTTAAAAGTATTCAAATCATACAGAATAGTTTCTCTGATGAAATAAATCTGACAGCATTTGGAAATTAAAACACACTTCTAAATAACTCCTGGATCAAATTAGAAATTGTGATGGAAATTTTTTAATCTTTCAAACCAAATTATTCAAAACAAAACACCAAAATTTGTGAGATCAGATAAAGCAATATTTTTGAGGCATTTATACTTGCAAATTCCCCTATTAATTATAAAAAAAGATTATTTTCTTTACTACACTACACCCCTCAACACACACCATTTGTTTGTGTAAGCATTGATGAATGATTGAAACAGACTAGCAACCAGAATGGAGTTAAGGATACGAGAATATATCTTTGAATAAGAGAAATTAGGAATATGATTTTTAAATAAAATTAGATTTTACGGAGAAAATATAGTTTATATATACAGCCCAAAAGAGCTGTAGATTAGAAAAATGTTATATTGCTATCACAAAAATTAAATCTTAAAAATTATTCATTTAAAAGAACATTTATATTACATTGTTATTTATTCTTTTAAAAATAGAAAAATCAAATTCCATAAAGGAAAATATTGATAAACTAGACTCCATACAAATTTTAAATTACTGAAAGACAAAGTATATATTAAACTGTCAAAAGACAAATGACAGACCATTAGAAAGATTTGGAGCACACTTGAATCAAAATACAGGCATCTTCAGATCAGTGTAATAAAGGAGTCATGTGCAATAAAAAATACAGACATCTTTAATATGCACAGCTTACAAAATAATTTTAGAATTTTAATAAAATAATGCAATTCAAAAGAGAAGAAATATTGGCAAATATATGGCAAAGTTGTTTAGTGTTGCTAGTAATCAAGTAAATGTGATTTAAAACAGCAAGTACCATTTTTTAATTCAAAATATTAGCAAAAATTTTAAAAAACTGACAAAATTTTGTTAGCAGAGTAAGTTAGATTTTTTCCTTTCATCAACCATATTTATCTGGGATATTCATGTTTCTAAAGTGGTATTTGAAGCAGAAGAAACTTGGGAGCAATAGCAGGAAGAACTAGGTTGTGAATATTTAGAAAAGAAAAACCAGAGATTCACAAGACTGAACAGAAGAAAGTAAAGGCAGTCACAGGAAAGATGGAGACACAGGGAAGCAATCATATCAGGAGTAGGTCAAACCTGATCTCAACAGCAGCTGTTTAAAAATAATAATAAAATGTAGGGACCAATCACGCTGAAGAAAATTGCTTCAACTTCCCCAGCAGGACACTTAACTATTAGTTGCAGGGTGAAGCAATCTCATAGTATTCCCAACCCTGCAATTCACTCCCCAACAGGGAAATTTCCACAAAACATTTTCTTCTCCTTAAAAAAATAAACTGAAGTTAATCTGTCTGACTCTGTGTCCAGACAGACTACATTAGAATCCCTGCCTGCTACCAAATCTTACTTCCTTCATCTTAAAAACGTACATATTATCTACAATGCACGAATTAAATAAAAGTGCAGTGAAAGTCAATGATGGCACAGTGCCAGGAACAGTGGAGTTGTATAACAAAGGTTAATTCCCATTCCTTTCCTATTGGCCATGTAGATCAAATTAAGCATCAGAGATGCTTTGTACATATTGTCAGGTAGTTGAATAAGCCAATTGGCAAATCCTTTGATTTCGTGTCAACTGACAGAACTATTTGATAAAATATCAGAAATGAAAGTTTCTTGAATTGAGTTGATTTGTCTACTGAGTAAAAAAGTAATAACCATACTGCTTAACATTTACATTTCAATCTTACCTTTAACTGACTCCTTTTAAGTTTATTGTCCTTATTTCATTCATGAGCACAGTGGCAAAAACATTGGAATTAGAGTTCGAAAAACTTTATTCAAGTCCAGACTATTTTTCAGACTAATCAGCTCACATTTCTCATCCATGACGTTTATAATGAGAAAGAGGTAACAAATAGAGCTACCTCGCCACCATATTCCAAGAATGAAAAGAAAATACTGTCTATTTGCAAAGATATATGCACCCTTATGTTCATTGCATCATTATTCATGGTGGCCAAGACATGGAAACAACCAAAGTGTCCTTTGATAGATGACTGAATCAACAAGATGCAGTGTGTGTGTGTGTGTGTATATATATATATAATGGAAACTATTCAACTCTAAGAAAAGATGGATCTTAACTATCATGCTAAGCAAAATAAGTCAGACAGAAAAAATCAAAACCATATGATTTCACTCATATGTGGAATATAAAACTGAAAGCAGCAAATGAACAAACAAAAACTCATAGATACAGACAACAGAATGGTGGTTACCAGGAGGAAGGGAGATAGGATGGTAGCGAAGGGTAAAGGGATCAAATATGGTGATGGAAGATTTGATTTTGGGTGGTGGGCAATATACAGATGCAATATGTGGATACAATGCAATATTCAGATGATGTGCCATAGAATTGTTCACTTGAAACCTATATAATTTTTTAACCAATGTCACCTCAATAAATTTAACTTAAAAAAAAAACTCTCTATAAAATCCCTTCTTTTGGCCAAATATAAAATTCCTTCCCTTACATTGGGTTCCCCCGGAAACAAATGCTGAGATAAAGATTCTGGAGAGGGTCATTTTTGGATGATACAACTAAAACAAAAACAAACACCAGGAAGAGAAGAGGAGGAGAAGGCCACAATTTTTAAAACCCTATTACTGAAAGTAAGATCTATATTCCTGTGCCTTTAATCTGGTGGAGAGAGAAAGATTTATGACTTCTTTGACCAATTGATCATGGCAGAGGGATCCTTGTGCCAATATCCAAGCTGAAGACTCAAGAGATTGGCAGGTTCTACTCCCTATCCCTTGAAAGACTTCGTCTTGAGGTGTTAAACTGCCATGTCTGAAGTCCAACTACCTGCTAGAGAGACCAGATGGAGAGGCTGATATCCACAGAGAGGTGGGAGACCCAGCTAGACTCAGCCTTCCAGCTGTCACTATGGAGGCACTTGGCATATGAGCAAAATTAGTTTGTATCCTCTATACCATTACAGCCACTAACTGAACACCCTGGAGTGCCCCAACTTGATTCCATTTAATCACAAGAAGTGTTTAGCTGGGCTCTGCCCAAATTCATGACTTGCAAAATTGTGGAATGAAGTAACGAGATTGTTGTTTTAAACCATTAACATTTGGAGTAATTTGTTAGATAGTAATAAATACTCCCCAAAAGAGCCAAAAGCAATATATCATCATCAAGCTTGAGTGATTCACCTGTGAGTGATAAAGCTTAATTTCATGCAAAAATTCTAGGAAACAGTGTCAAGCACATTGTAGCATTATCCCACCTGAAGGATGAGAAAGCTGTAGTAGTTGTATATCCACTATTGGTTGAATGTCAATGATCTGGCTGCCACTAAAATCTACAGAAGCACAGCCTGAAGAAGCTCGTTGCATCTGCCACTGTCCTTTACAAATGTAAAGCATTTTAGCAGGTCTTTCTTTGCCTTCCTTCTCACGACAAAATTCTACTGGACCTGATTCTGAGTCTAGTGGTTGATTTTTTTTACATGACAGCTTTCTTGGTATTCACGATTTTTATTTTTTAAGACATCAAAGGAAGACCTTTCTGAATTTTTATTTATTTAAAAACATTCTTCCTGTTTTGTCTTTGCTAGTATTCTTATAGTTTAAAAAAAAATAGGTTTCACAAATCCTAAAGCAAAATAATACTATCTTCACTAAAACAGAAAAAGCTATATATTTTTGCATTTGCAAATTTAGTTTCTAGTCTTAATACCCTCAATTTTAGAACATTTAAAAGCCAGTGATCAGATTTATAAATAACTGCCCATTGAAAATATTTTAGGCTTTGATTGTCTCTTTCTTTCTTGGTTGATTCTTTGTGATTGTTTGTTTAAGTGAGTGGTTTGAGGCACAGGGCCTGGAGCCAGACTTCCTGAATGTGAATCTCTGCTTAGCCATTTATGAAGTCTGTGTTCTTGGGATACTAATATTTCTGTGCTTCAGAAAAATTTCATTATTGGTCCAAAGAAGGCAAATTATAGGTACTTATAAGATAGATGTGAGTATTGAATAAATGATTAAATATAAAGCACTTAAAATAGTGTTTGGCATATTATATAAAACCTTAATACATGGAGAAACATTACTGTTTTAAAAATCATAATACAAAATGTAGAGACAACATAAAGATCCAAATTTGTCAAAGGTATATCAAGAGGCCTACATAATTATAATTCCTTGTCATGTCTTTAGCATAACTGAAGCCATTTATAAAATCACAACAGTTTCACAGTAGAACACTCTCTGAGGTTATTAGGCCACACCTTGAAGAGAGGTTTAGCAAGAAGCACTGAACAGAATACACTGACCACCACGAAATGTAGATAATAAAAAGCTGAAGTGCAAGTACTTAGTATTCATTCTGATGCCATCTTCAGATTCTTTCTAGGTCCCGGAGCCATGTGCCCAAAGTTTAATCAATGATCTATCCATTTCACTCAGCATAACACCTGCCTTTTAGACCTTCAGATTGAAAATTAGAGAAGATACCTGCATAGAAGCACTTTACTTTTACAGCTAAATGAGCTTAAGTGAAAATCATTTTATCATGCAGATTCTCTAATACAACTCAAAACTGCAATTCGAGCTTGGAAAAATAAATAAATAAAGCACACTTCTGGGATAAGCTAGAGGAAAAAAATATGAAAATGACATTCTAACTTTTACTGATTTTCTACGATTTCCTTAATTAATGACTGTTGTTCTCTGAGTTCCCACTGAAATTTCTGCTTTACTCTCTTCCCTGCTAATAACTCTCACAATGATTTGTATTTACAGAGGCAAAAAGAATACTATGAATTAGGCCACCTAGTCCTAAAAGACTCACTGATTTTTTCCCCCACAATACAGAGTATAATGCTTAAAAACCTGGTCAGTCTCCAGTTTTATCTTGACCTTAACTCTCTACCTGTGCTCACAAACAGTCCTGAATACGGATCAAATTGCCTCTGGCAACTCTGACTCTCATTAGGCCTAATAGAAACGATCATGAGGTCAAACCTTAAAGTCGCTCTTTCTGCTAAAAACAGTTAGCTGGCAAATGCCCCACTTCTCTCTTTCTCTCCTCCTCCTGGCACAATGCTTATAACTGTTGAAACTGGGTCATGTCTTCATGAGGTTTCATTTCACAACTTCTCTAGTGAATGTTTGAAATTTCCCAGATGTTAAAAAAAAATACCAAAGAGATTATCACTCATCTTTATGTTTTACCAGGAGCTTTATACAAACCTGTTTCTGCTAAAAACAATTTAAAGATTTTTTTTAGATGACTTACAGATCCTGGAATGTTTTAAACAATACAACATGTAACTAACTTATTTATTTATCCCCTTCTTCTCTCCTGGCTGGTAAACAGAAATGTGGATTGAAAGGATTATAAGGAGAAAAGCCATGATTTCTTTTTCAATGTGAATTCTTATTAAGCAATAGTGGACTTTTGAATCAGATTGCCATAACTTAAGTGTTCCTCAGTAAATTCATCGTAGACATCTCGCTACCACCGTGGAACATCGTACAAGAGAGCTCACGCCAAGCCTCTCTGCCGTGAATTGGCATCACTTTATTAAAATGGCTAAATTCTGTAAAGTAAAATCCAGTGTTTCTTTCCCATGCACATACTTCCACTCCTTTCTTTTCCCATGCTTTCTTTTTTTTTTTTTTCTAAAAGTTCATTTCTCCATTACCATTTAGTCCCCTTTTACCTCCCTCCTCCCCACAGTCACCACACTGTGGTTCATACCCATGAGTCCTTTTTCTTTTCTGTTCAACCCTTCTACTCCCTAAACTTCCCCCCTTAACTGTCATCCTGCTGGAATTGGAAAACTTAAATAACTTTAAAAAACTAGTGGACGGGCTGACAGTCACCACAGGTGCAAGGGGAGGGAATTTCAGGGGAACAGGGGAAGGGTTTGGAGCAACAAGTATAAAGGACACATGGGCAAAAACTAGGGGGGTGGAAATGGGAGGGAGGTGGGGAGGGCTGGGGTGGTGGGGCTAACAATTAAAATAAAATAAAAAAATAAAAAACTAGTGGAATTGTTTTTCATATAAAACAGTTTCTACAATTAATTTATAAGATAGAGTCAAAATTATCCTTGATAATTTCTTAATAATCATCTTCAATTTAACTGAGAATGCAATCCTGCTAGTAATGTTTTTAAGTACAAAAAATAAATATTCAAGTATATTTTATACCATAAAAGAGAAAGAGAGGAAACAGAAAAGATAGAAGAATGGTAGGGCATAAAGCTCCTGTAAAATTGCCTGGATTAATGATACCCTTGTTTCACTCTGGGTTTCACGTTTTTGCCACACACACAACAAAGCTCCTCTCTTTCTCTCCCGCTGCCTTTCTCCTTTCTTCCCCCCTTAATTATTGGTCTGCATGAAAAAGGAGGGCATGGGGAATGAGGCATATTTATATCAGTGTAAGCTAATCTATGACATAGCTTTATTTACTATACTATATTTATTCTTTATAGTTGAACAATAAAATTTTTAAAGATGTTCAAAAACTATGCACGTGACTTCTCTCCACGCCACTTACAATTCAAAACACAACAGGGTACATAACATCAGCTCAGCCGAGGTGCTATGAGACACTCATTCTCAATTTACCAGGGTCAGGAAAGACTCTTAGTATTCTGGAATTTTTTAAATTTTTAATTTATCAAAGTAAGCACTCTTAATATTTACTTAAGAAATGCATATGCTAATTACAAATGACAGACAATTAGTTTAAACAATAAAGAAAAATATATTTGTCCTCTTCCCTGGTGAAGGTCTCATGGCAATTCACAAAATTTTAAAAGGTGTTGCAAATTCCAGGGCCTTAAAGATTTGAATGAGGATCTAGTCAGCTACCACAGGTTTCAGACTCATGTCTCTCAGCATAGCAGTCCTGGGAGACACGGAGCCTCCTTCTCCAATGCCTGCATAGCATCCCTGGAAGAGTGGGCCTGAGGCTTGCCTGAAGAATACAGTATTTATCATTCTCTAGAAGATGAGTTAGCTACAATTGGCCAAAGCTAGAACACACATCTACACCTATAGTTAGAGGGCTCAGTGTCTTCTTAGAAAAAAGAAAATGAGAGAAAAAATATACCCTTGACCATCAAAAACAATATCTACATTGAGATCCTTGGAATATGCATTAGAGTTTGAAATCAGCTTTTTTAGGCCAAAAGCTTTCCTGTAACTCTCTATAATGTGTATGATAAATATGTCTCCAGTCAGTCTCTAAGTAGCCCCGAGATTTGCATTCTTAGAGAAAAAAATGCACTTTCATTTGAAATTCTACATTTCACTTCAGTACTAACATGATGAGCTAGATAATATGCTCACACAGATAACTGGGGCTGCACACATCTGGAATTTTAAACCATCACATTGATAAAGGAAAGGGCAAACTTTAGGGGGATCTAATAAAGTGCAAAAATAGACAAATAAAGGAATTCTGTACCATGGAGTATAAAATTGAAGGTGACAAAAATAATTTTGACAAAATATTTAACTCAATCTCATTATAGTTTTTAAAATATCATTGTTAATTTTTTTAAATTATATAAATGGCAAAATGGACTAATCAATAAAGAAACATAAAAGAATACAAATCAATATTTTAGTTCTTATCCAAAACCAGAAGTCACAAAACTGAATCTCATCTCATTTTTGTCAATAGCTGTTTAAGAGCACTTTGCAAAACTGTGGAGGACTATTATCATAAAGGTGACTAAATGGGCTAAAATCCTGTATAATCAATAGCATCTTTTTTTCCTTAGGTTTATAAATATGTTTTGGATACCTTTTGCAAGACCAGAGAATGACTAGATATAGCATATATTTAACTAATTATTCACAATCTAAAGCAAAGTAATAAATCTTTAAATTCTTGACATAAAGTCATTTCATGAAAATTCATAAGCTATATATAATTGTGTTAGACCAAATATGAGTACATAAAATATTCAGCTTTCTGAATTTAACACGACTTGTTTATACTGCTATTTAATTAATTTAGCTTCCAAACTCACATAGAAATGCTAAAGATTCACATTGTCTTGTCTAAAGAAAATGTACAATGAAAATCCAAATAATTTTTAGTGTCTATGTCTACCAAAATTTTAGCAGGTTGGTTGAGGTTACCCTTGGAAAATAAGATTGATGATTTTCATATGGCCTGAGAAATAACAAACTGTTGGGCAGTTACTAGGTGCCAACCACTTTTAAGGCAATCCAAAACATAAATGTTTAAAAATAGATCATTAATCATAGAAATGAACTTATTTTATACATACAAAATCTAAGGCTTAGAGACAACATTCAATCCAGAGAGCCAGAATTGAACCAGGTTCGATTCCAAAGCAATTTCATTACTTACTATAGTAAATTTGACTCCTAATTATAGCCTTATACTGATGGGGAAAATTATTGTTCTCAACAATTTTTTTTCACTCCCTCTGAGAGGATTAAACAGCCCTACCCATTACCATGTGAGTTATAGCAGTTTCCTGCAAACATAATATATTTCCTCCTCAATTTCAGACTTGTTCATGTAACTCACCTTGATCTATGGACTCTGAATATGTGTGATGTGTGTTATATCTGAGCAAAAGCTTTAAGAGACAGTGAACAGTTTTACCCCTAATTGTTTTCCCCTGCCATGAGACTCACGTGTGGCAGATACGGTTTCTCCTTTTACCTAGTCCCCAGAGTAAAAAGCCTTATGCAACAAACAGTCACCAACATTCAATATTAGTGAGAAATAAATGTTTACGAGATGCGGCATTACATGTTATTGCAAATGGCTGATGAGTACAGGAAGTACTATGAATATTGATGAACAGAATATTTACCATTCCAACAGTTTTGAAACAAATGTGGCTTATTAGATGATTCTGCTTTCTATTATAGAGACAAAACTTCAAGTGAGGAAAGCTTTTTGCATTAACTAGTCACTATTGTTAAGTAGGTCTGATGTCTAGCAATACATCTTGGGAGCATGAAAACAAAAGCAACACATTAGGGATAGAGCAAAAAAAAAAATAGGAGGAATCTGGATACCCGGTGGCATAGTTAGCTAACTATTCCAGGCTGGACTACACACCTCCAGACTTCTTCCAGTGGTGTGAAAAATAAATAGTCTAATTCATTATAGTTAGGTTTCTATTACATATGGCTAAATGTAATCTCAACTGTAGCAAGATATTTTTGCAACTATCTAAAAGTCCTTCACGTACTGCCTTTGGAGTGATATGAGGAAGTAAAGAATAAAGATAGAAAGAGAGAAGGGAAGAAAAAGCAGAATTAGGAAGTTAACTGACAATATATATGAGATCAATTATGACAGGTTTATTTATTCTCAATGCTTATATTCAAGAATTGCCACAGAATAAAAAAAGATGGACCACAAAATTTTATACTCTGCAAAAACATTAATTATATTTGCTAAATGCTTCTTGGAAATATGTTGTTGGTTGTGGAAAGAAATTGACCACATGTTGACAGAATCTCTCATAATAAAGTACCATTTTATTTGTGATACAGATCTTGACTGGTCTTAGTATACTATTCCTTGAATAATTTTCTATGTTCTATTTGCTAATGGTTAGTCTGATAAGCTTGATCTATATTCACGTGGGAATAATTTATAGTTCCCTTTTTTGTACTATCAATATTGTTTTTATAGACTTATAAATTCTTTACCTAACAGGGAGTTCTTTATTTTTCTATGCCTATATAATTTAAATAGTATTGACATTACCAATTGAAATTAGTAGATAAAATTAATATGTGAAGTCATCTATGGTAACTGGTGTATTAGAATGTTTCACTTATTCTGTTGTCAATTTTGAATATTTGTGTTAACTATTTTGTTAATTCAGGCTATTCTCTCTAAGTGTGTAATTTTTTTTTTAATTAAAGACTTGCTTAGAACTGTTTTATGTTTGCAGAAAATTTGAGCAAAAACTACAGACAATTTCCACATATCCTACCTCCCTTCCTACTACTACCTACTCTCCCAGAGTTTAGCTTATTATTAACATTTTGCTTTAATGTAGTACAGTTGTAACATTGATAATTATTTACTAAAATCCATAGTACATTAGAATTCATTCTTTGTACTACAAATCAACGGGTTTTGACAAATGTATAACATGTATTCCCCACTATGACATCACCTAGAATGTGTCCCTAAAAGTGCCCTGTGCTCTTCCTGTTTATACTTCCCTCACTCCCTGACCCCAACCGCTGGCAACCACCGGTCTTTTTAATGTATCCTTAGTTTTGTCTTTCCCAGAATGCCACCTAGTTAGAATCCAACAGTATATAGCCTTTTCCAATTGGTTTCTTTTTACTTAGTAATATGCATCTAATTTCCCTTGATGCCTTGACACAAGGCCTCAAGCAGTCCAATGTAAAGGTACTAATGGAGAGAAACCGAGGCCTCCACACAAAAGCCAGTAACATCTTGCTAGCCGTGTGAGTGCCACCTGGGAAGTGATCCTCCGACTCTAGTCAAGCCTTCAGATGACTTCATCCCGCCTGGCATGTGTAAGCAACCTCAAACTATGTAGCCAAGACACCTGCAAGTTTCTTACAGAGACTATGAGAGAAAATTTTTAAAGAAATTTTGGGATAATTTTATATACAGCAATAGATAATTAATCCAGGGCTATAATAGTTCCTCCAAGAATATGTTTCGCTGTTTCTTATATGTTTTTGTAGGAGCTAATGTCTTTGCAGTATTTTCTGAAGAATTTGTATTCTTTCTTCTCATCTTCATTTTTTGCCATGTAGATTAGCTGAAAGTACTTTTGTTCTTAACTTCCAAGAAGCATTTGGGTTGTATCTTTGACTTCTGATAAAGCTCTATTTTCCTTTAACTGGGGAATAAATTGTTCCCTAGTTAGATAATTCTCAGTTGCAGTCATTTACGGTCACCAGTTTATAAACACTAACGGTCTTTGCTTTGTATTGTTGTGGGTGTAAAGTTCAACAGTAGTCTGATTTTCCCACTCATGTTAGAGATAGACTTTTCCTTTTACAATTTTCTGAAAGTTGGTAAGATTTCTTTTCTTGCTCATTAGAGTTTATGACTTTTACCAGGATATGCCTCAGAGTGTTATTTGTTTGCCCTTCAGTGCAGCCTATAACTTAGATGAAATTTTGACATCTGCAAATGCAGGCCTTTCCCCAAATTAAGGAAATTTTCTGGTACTGATTGCTTCCCCTTTCCCTCCTGTTCCTTTTTTCTCCATCAGAAGAAACTATTTTTCATATGTAGTACCTCAGATCTCTTCTGTGTCTCTCAGCTTTTATTTATTTTACTTGTCTGCGCTTTGAAATATTTCTTGCATCTCATCTATGAGGGTGTAAATTCAGCTTTCAATTCTGATCATGCTCTCCTTTAATTCATAAACTGAATTTTCTCAATTTAACTAGTGCCAAATATTATCAAGTCAGGAAGACTTGATAAGATTGCCATTAAAATATATAAGTATTTTTTGTTTTCTTTCCTTTGGTAATCAAGATCTCATAATTTTTTCTAGCATCTCTACATTACTGGGTACATGTTTTGATTATTCAACCTGATTCTTTTCTGTGCTTAGAGACTATCAGAAGAGCAGTTATTTACTTGTGTGGGTATCCACTGGCTTTTTTTGGCCCCTGGGACATGATTCAATTGTAAATACCAAAGGAATTAGCCACACTGAGAGTCTGAGGATTAAGGGCAAAGTGTTAGCTCTGCTTGAGGCCCTTGTAAGCAAATCTTACCCCTTAAGGTTCTTTTCAGTCTTTCCAAATTTCTGTATAGGGAAGACACAACTTTCTCAACTTGTTGTTTATTGGTGACAACTATAGTTGAACAACAATAAAAAAAGAAAATATATTACTCTAAAAAATAATAAAACTATGTCTATATATCCTGAGGCCTCAGCAACTTCCAATGAAGGCTGCAAATGTCAGCAGCCAGTTGGCTCATAGAGGCAATAACCTACATTTATGTAGCAGGGACAGAAGGAGAGCCATGTTCAGGCTCCACATTCCCAGAATTCCCCTTATTTGTGTTAAGATGAGAAAAGATTTTGCATATGTATCATAACAAATTACAAAAAAACTGAGCAGCTCAAAATACTCCTTTTTGTATTTTTTTTTTTACTTTTTTTTTTTTTTTTATCTCGCAGTATCTGTAGGTCAAGTCTGAATGGCAAAAATCAAGGTTTCATCAGGGCTGCAGGTTTCCTGCTGGAGACTCTAGGGAAATATCTGCTTCCTAGCACATTGAGGGTGTTGGCTGAAATTGGTTCCCTGAAGTTGTAGAATTAAGGTCCTCATTTCCTTTATTACTGTCAGGTGGGAGCCAGTCTTTGCTCCTGGAGGCTGCCCGCATTCTCTGTTATGCTTCCCACTTTGCCCCTCCAGCTTTGGTAGGTCAATTCCTTCATGCTTCTAAATTCACCATCTTTTTCTTCTGCCATGTCTCTCTGAAAGTTCTCTACTTTTTTTTTTTTTCAAAGAGATATTTTCATTGCATTTTTTTCCATTACCATTTAGTCCCCTTATACCCCTCTCTCCCTGCAATCAACATAATATTGTCCATGTCCATGAGTCCTTTTTCCTATTTGCTCAGCCCTCTACCCACTAACCTCCCTCCCCCTTAGCTGTTATCCTGCTTTCTATCTATGAGTTGGTCTCTATTTTTGTTCATTATTTCAGTTTGTTCATTAGATTCTGCATATGAGTGAAGTCATGCAGTATTTGTCTTTCTCTGACTTGCTTATTTCACTTAGCATAATGTCCTCCTGGTCCATTTATACTGTCCCAAAGGGTAAAATTTTCTTTTTTTTTCACAGCTGAGTACTATTCTGTTGTGTAGTTGTCCCATATCTGTTTTATCCACTCATCTACTGATGGTGACACTTGGGCTGTTTCCATATCTTGGAGACTGTAAATAACATTACAATGAACATAGAAGAGCTTATGTTATTTTGAATTAGTGTTTTGGATTCCTTAAAATATATTCCCAGAAGTGGGATTGCTGGGTCAAAAGGCAGATGTATTTTTACTTTTTGAGGTATCTCCATACTGCTTTCCACAGTGGCTGCACCAATCTTCATTCCCAACAATAGTGAAAAAGTATTCCCCTTTCCCTACATTCTTGCCAGCACTTTTTGTGTGTTGATTTATTGATGATAGCCATTCTGACATGTGTAAGGTGATATATCATTGTGGTTTTAATTTGCTTTTCTCTGATGATTAATGACATTGAGCATCTTTCCTATATTTATTGGCCATTTGTATGTCCTCTTTAGAGAAGTGTGTATTTAGGTCCTTTGTCCCTTTTTCAATTAGATTGTTTTTTGGTGTTGAGTGTAGTAAGTCCTTTATAAATTTTGGATATTAACCTCTTACCAGATGTATCAGTGAATGTTCTCCTATTCTGTGGGTTTTCTTTTTATTTTGTTGATTTTTTTTCTTTTGCTGCACAAAAACATTTTAGTTCGATTTAATCCCATTTATTTTTCTTGGGGAAAACATATCCAATAAAATTTTGCTACAAGCAATATATGAGATTTTGCTGCCTATGTTTTCTTCTATGATTTTTATGGGTTCTGGTCTAAAATTTAAGTCTTTGATCCACTTTTAATTTATTCTTGTTATGGTATAAGAAGGTGGTATAGTTTCATTTTTCTGCACTGACCTGTCCAATTTTCCCAACACCATTTTTTTACTAAACTATCTTTAGCCCATTGTATGTGCTTGCTTCCTCTGTCAAATATTAACTGACCATAAACATGTGGGATTATTTCTGGGCTTAAGAATGCATATGATTACATTAGGCCCACTAGATAATCCATTATAATCTCCCTATTTTAAGATCCATAACCTTACTTACATTTGAAAATTTATTATATCATGTCATGTAACATATTCACAAATTCTGTGAATTAGGTCAGGGACATCTTGGAAGGCCATTCTGCTTAACACAACATATTTAAGTATTGTTGGAAGTCACCCATTTTATATAGAGTGGCTAAGTATAAAGAAGAAAGGTTATTTATGGTATCAAAGGCAATAAGAATAGATAGTATCCTAAATACAGGTGATTTGATTGACATTAGATAGAATTAATAGTTTCTAAAAAAAGCTATAGGAGAGAAGGAGTGGCTGGTAAAAATGTATTCAAAGAAATTAAGGGATAAAAAAAGTTCAAAATGTAGAAGTTGGCCCACAAAGTGTAAAGCTTCAGTGAGAATGAATATAACAAAGGCTAAAATGTTGTCATTGATTTAGTAAGTAGATTTCCTTAAACACTTTTTCAAGAGGAATCTGTATCAAGTGTCTGGGGTGGGGTGAGCTGTAGAAAACAGATTGCTGTGTGCAAGAAACTAAAGAAATAATAATCTTAGGTATATTTTACACAATTTTTAATGTTATGGATTAAAAATGCAAGGAAAAAATGTGCAGCTGGAGCTAAAATGTCAGACAGTTATAAAGGACCTATAGTGGAAGGAAGTTAGGAATCTTCAAAATGTTCGCATGTTTGGCTGTGAGGTGAGAGAAGAAACTGGGTGTCAACAATGGCTGCCAGAATTCCGCTGTTCGTTGGGAGGGTGGTGCTACCAACTGCTCACCATGAAACAGGGAAGAGAACTGCCAAGCAGGCTGGAGAAGAAAGAGGACCATTTACTGTCATTCTCGTTTCATAGATTACTACTTACAATACCCATGTGTGCCTTCACTGTTATTTAGAGCACCATAATTTTGTGCAAAAGAGCAATGGGCTTGGCTAGAAAACTATATTTTCCAGCCTACTTGGCAGTGACAAAAGACTGAGAGATGTAAGTGGCCAACATTCTGTTGGGCTTTCTAGACTGTCCTTAAACAGGACTAATGAAACTGGGAAGTAAACCTTCCTGGTGCCTTTCCCAACCTTCCTTCTTCCCATGTGAAATGTGTGAATAGCTGCAGCTCCTGTAGCTTACGTGGATCATGAGGTTATCTTGAATAGGGAGTGACCTCAGTTTGGTGATGGAAAAAAATAAACAGCATTGAATCACCTAAACTTCAAAACCAAGAGTGGTTAAGAGCAATAACAAAGGAAATCCTTCGAAAGCAAAATAAAGATTTGCTAGATGGACTAATTAAGAGATCTATTCCACTTTCCGAGCAGATGATCTTTATTATTCCTGGTAATAAGGTATGATAATTACTATGCACCAGTAAATTCATGTTTCTTAATGTTCCCTTCCAAATGTTTTTTTTTTCTTACAGTGGTGTAAGACATGTGTAACATTCAAAAGTCTTTTTTTAAATTAAGAAGAATTAGAATTTTGTTATAATTATTAGGTTAAATTCTAAACCACTGAACATTTTAACTTTTTCTTAGTGGTTTTGTTATTTATTTATATTATATAGACAATTCATCAAGTGACTTTCTCTAATTTTTATAACCAATGAAAACTCTTAAAATTGAGCATATTATTTTTATATTTGACATAACTACTTAAAATTTTATATCATCAAACCTATAAGAACAAATTATGAAAGAGTACAGATATTTCTTTTAAAATACATTAATATATAAATTTAATAATTTTAATATTATCTTAAGTATAATGTAAAATACAAATTTTAGCAATTGACCACTAGTCAATTTTAAGTTCTCAAGTCTTTGAAATTATTTATCTTCTAGAATCCCTGGCCAGCAGTTTTTACCATGATATTAGACAAAATATTTTGGTTTCCTCACATTCTAATAACATATTTTCCTTGCATTCCTTGATGAAATATACTACATTTTTCCAAATTCTTACAAAATCTTGGACATAACTTTTTAGATCTATACCACAAAATGGATTTTCCCTTGATCTGCTAATTGAAGCTTATGGAAGAACAAGGGGTGGAGAAGGCCATATAAATGAGATGGGAGCAAGGATTCAATTACTTCCAAAGACTGGAGGTCTGTCCAGAAAGTATCCAGCCAGGTACTATGAAAACTAGAGACATTCATTGAAGAAGATACAAGATACAAGAAACATTTTACACAGGACAATGATACCTCAGTCCCCTTCAGAGTAGGCACCATTGGACCTCACACAGTTCTCCCAATCCCAATCTCCCAAAGGCAACTTTCCATGAGTCTCTTGCATTTCTACATCTCGTAAGTGAGACACTACTTTCACTTTTCTGTGTGCCCTTCCTGCACTGGAAGATATAAATAATGTCTAGTATACAATACAGGGTTCAAGCTGCCCCATAATGGAACCTATTTTATGTGTAGATATCCAACTGGGTCCATTCACATCACCTCTGTGGAACTGGAGGCAAGGGGAATGGAAACCGTATACTGATGCTTATGCTTCTTGCTGGGCTGTGAATAATAAAATCTTTTATCTCTGGGGAAGCCAAGATGGCAAGGAAAAAGGTGTGTGTTACACTCACCTCCTCCCAGGACCAAACTGGAATTACAACTAAAATGTAGAACAATCAACCAACTGAAGACTAGCTGAAAAGAAGTGTTATAACCAAGGATGCAACAGAAGAAGCCACACCAAGACTGGCAGGATGGGTGGAGCCAGTAAAGGGCTGGCCCTGCTCCCACTGGCAGTGGCTGAGAACAGAATGATATCTCATCTACAAAAGTTCCTCCTGCGGAGAGAGGGATCTCAACCCTATGTCTGGGTTCTCTAGCCTCGAGCACCACAGCCAGGAAGAAACACCCATATAATATCTGGCTGTGAAAATCAGTGGGGATTCTGACTGCCAGGAAGACACAGAAGACTGTTAGAAACCCAGGTGCTGTCTTAAAAGCTCAGTGTACAAAATCTTGTTTGTAGCTACTCACCCTGGGCTCCAGAGAGAAAGAATGGAGTTGACTAGAGTCAAGTGAGGAGAAATTGGAGTGCATGGCTCTGGGGAGAGAGCAGAAGGGACAACTGCCAGGGTCCCTGTGTTGAATCCTTCTCCCACAACACAGATGCCATTTTCCTTGGGTGGAGCAATCCCCTCCATATGGGAGAATGCAATAGCCCCACCCTCTTGATTCCCTCTTGCCCCACTTGGGGGAGCTTATGCCCTGTAGAGGAGTTATCTGTTCTCCTTGGTGCGGAGGATTGGATGAACTCAGAGGGTTTCAGTAACTGAGTTGTGTCGCTCTTGGGTGGAGGCCATTCTCCAAACCTTCCCATGTGCCTAACCAATGCCACCTCATGAGAGATCCACTAGCCCCATGCTTCCAGCTCCCAGCACACCCTGTACTTGCCCACCAAGCTTGGTCTCTTTAGGAGGTCTGAGCAAAATCTGAGACAGCCCCAGTTGTGAGACTAGAGCCTTTTTTTCCCTCTCACACCAGACTGGTGCCGACCTCTCCCTTCATATAGCTAAGTCTTGGCCTACTGGGGACTTATAAACTCTACTGGCCTCACCCTGATGACTCCCTGAGTCCCCATCCCACTATAGATATTTACAGGCACCCAGCAAGTGGCAGCTAGCCTTGGTGTACCCTGGGAGTTTTGCTGAGTGGCCTCAGACCCAGCACGGACACCAAGTTTGAACCTATACCCATCTGGTAAGTATCATTCACCGCTACCTAGTGACTCACCAAGAACCCAACTCTTGCAACTCAAGTACACTCAGAGGTTTTTTTAGTGACTAACCCTAACTGGAAGCCAGAACAGGAAGGCAGGTGAAGATGGGTTTTGGAATGTCTTAGGCCTTTTGATGATCTGCCCTCCCTACATCCATCAGTGCTGGTGGTACACAGCTTGATTCTTCCACTACACACCCAGACCCAGCAGAGGCAGCTACAAATTACAGATTGCTTTCTAGCTCCAAATAGGTTGCCCAGGGGCAGTCATAGGCAGCATCTGACATTGACCTGTCCAGCAATCCTCCCTGAAGGCTCCAAAACCAACACACCCAGTGGAGAGCTTCAGACAGCACCGGAGCAGGATTCAATAGGCTTCACAAGAGGCACACCCAAAGGGACATTTGGCAAGCACCAAACACTGCTGAGGTGAGAGAATAAAAGGCATCCAAATTGTGAAGGAGGAAGTAAAACTGTGATTATTGCAGATGACATGATACTATATATGGAGAACCCCAAAGACACCACCAAAAAACTAGTGGAACTAAAAAATAAATACAATAAAGTAGCAGGATACAAAATAAATATCCAGACATCAGTTGCATTTTTATACATTATATAATATATATGTTACATTTTATACAATAATGAAATATCAGAAAGGGAAAGTAAGAAAACAATCCTATCTACAATTACATCAAAAATACCTAGAAATAAATTTAACCAAGATAAAAGACTTGTACTTGGAAAATTATAAGATACTGAAAAAAATTGAAGAAGATACAAATAAATGGAAGCATATACCATGAATAGAAAGAATCAACATCATTAAAATGCCTGTACTACTCAAAACAATCTATAGATTCAGTGCAGTTCCTCTCAAAATACCAATTGCATATTTCACAGAAAAAGAACAAATATTCCAAAAATGTGTATGGAGCCACAAAAGACCCCAAATAGCTGCAGTAATCTTGAGAAAGAAGAACAAATTTGGAGGTATCACACTAACTGATATCAAACTATACTACAAGGCCATAGTAATCAAAACAGCATGGCACTAGTATAAAAACAGACTTATAGCTCAATGGACCAAAATAGCTCAGAGATAAATACACATTATTATAGTCAATTAATATTTCACAAAGGTGACAAGAACATGCAGTGAGGTAAACCCAGTCTTCAATACATTGGACAGATATATTGTGTTGGGAAATTTGGACAGATACATGCAAAAAACTGTACCACCTTCTCACCATATACAAAAGAAACCTCAAAATAGATTAAAAACTTAAATGTAATACTAAATACTATAAAAATCCCAGAAGAAATCATAGGCCGTAAAATCTTGGACATTGCTCATAACAATATTTTTTTCTGATATACCTCCTCAGGGAAAGGAAACAAAAGAAAAAATAAAGAAGTTTTTACACAGCAAATAAGACCATCAACAAAATGAGAAACTAACTCACTGAATGCAGGAATATATTCACCAACAGTAGATCTGATAAGGGTTAATATCCAAAATTTATTTTTAAAAAATTACATAACTCACACCAAAAATACAATGCAATTAAAAAATGGGCAAAAGACTAGAATAGACAATTCTCCAAAGAAGACACACAGATGGCTAATAGACATATGAAGAGATGTTTAACATAACTAAGCATCAGACAAGTGTAAGTTAAAACCACAATGAGATAGCACCTCAAACTGTCAGAATGGTTCTCATCGATATATATTAAAAAAAAAAAAAAAAAAAAAAAAAAAAAAAAAAAAAAAAAAAAAAAAAAAAAAAAAAAAAAAAAAAAAAAAAAAAAAAAAAAAAAAAAAAAAAAAAAAAAAAAAAAAAAAAAAAAAAAAAACAAGTGTTGACAAGGATATAGACTAAAAGGAAAACTGTGCACTGCTGTTGGGAAAGCAGATTGGTCCAGCCACTGTGGAAAGCAAAATGGAAGTACCTCAGAAAATTCGAAATAGAACTGCCTGATGACCCAGCAATTCCACTTCTGGTTATATATCTGAAGAAACCCAAAACATTAATTTGAAAGAATATATGCACCCCTATGTTCATTGCAGCATTATTTGCAATAGCCAAGTTATAATAGATGACTGGATGAAGATGATGTGCAACATATAGATACAATTGAATATTAGCCATAAAAAAGACTGAAATCTTACCATCAGCAAAAGCATGGATGGATCTAGAGTGTATTATGCTAAGTGAAATAAGTCAGTAAGAGAAAGACAAATACCATGTGATTTTACATATGTGAAATCTAAAGCACAATAAACAAACAAAACAGAAACAGATGCAGATACAGAGAACAGACTGACGGTTGCCAGAAGGGAGGGAGTTTGGAGGACTGGGTGAAAAAGGTGAAGGGATTGAGAAGTACAGATTGGTAGTTACAAAACAGTCATGGGTGTATAAAGTACAGCGTAGGAAATACAGTCAACAATATTGTAGTAACTCAGTATGGTGCCAGTTGAGCATTAGAGATACCAGGGGGAACAGCTTGTAAAATATATGATTGCCTATGTTGCTCAACTAAAACTAATACAAAAGAATATTCAATGTAAATAGTAATTTAAGTTTTTTTAATTTTAAAAAGAAAAATAAAAACTCACAGACACAGACAACAGTATACAAGAGGCAAGAGGCATAAGTGATGAGTAAAGGGGTCAAATACATGGTGATAGAAGAAGATTTAACCTTGGGTGGGGGGAACATAATGCAAATACAGATGATGTATCATAGAAATGTACACTTGAAAACTACATAACCTCATTAATATATGCCCCAATAACTTTAAAATAATTAATTCATTCATTAAATCTATCACCTCCGACCCAGGGGTCTCATGTTCTCTGCCAACATCCACATTATCTTACAATCTAACATGTTGTCTTTCAAGTCTGAAAAAATCTCACACCCTTCACAGTTTTGGCACACCCTTATAAACTACATTATAGTTACTTAGCATGCTATGATTTTCTTTAATCTCTTGTAAACTGAATACTGAGTGAAGGCATATATGTTTGATCAAATCAGATGTTAATTTAGAATATAATGCCAGGAGAATTGTATAGGCATGAACCCGGTCAGGATGCTGACCAAATCTGTGATCAGAGTTTATGTGCCATATGACTTAGCATCATGGGGGAATATTACCCAATAAAACCAGAATGAAAAGAAACAGGTCAGTGGTTTAAGTTTCTATTTTCCAGTGTACAAAAGAATATTAAACATCCCATATAATGCACAATAAAAAATAGGCAAATGATTAGTATCTCTTAAAATAGCACTGTTTTTTTTTTTTTCTAAACTGCAGGTAAAAATGGAAGCTGCAGCAAACACTAAGTGGCATATATTAGCTATTATATGTTTCATACAACAAATGGTTTCTATTTTATAGACAGTTTCATTGATTTTAGCAATTTTTAATTTTTCAATAATCTATTATCTATTATTATTTTAACATATCTAATTTGAATACTGGTATGACATTTCCAGAAAATAAAGATTTGATTAAAGGTGTCAGATACAGACATTTGTATTTTTATGACAATGACATCTTTAAGACATCCTTATTATTATATTCACATACAGCTTGTAGATGGTCATTAAATTAGCAAGAATTACCTACATTATAGCAACTCTTTGAAAAGAATCCCCTTGAGGACTGTCAGATTACTTCTTAGAGAAAGTACCAGGATGGCTTCCCAGCTATTAAATGGTGATGTATATTAGCTGCTACCTTTGATAGGCCTGACCTCTGAAATTTAACTACCTGCTGGTTTCTAAACTAAATATGAAGAGGATGTCCTAAGTTTTATATCAGAAGTAACTATCTAGTACAAAGCTTCTAAAATCTCAGCAACCATTTCCTCTTTATTAGTAAAATTTTATAATTAACATATGACACTTTAAAAATTGTCCTGCTGTTTCTATAAATATACTGTAACTTTGTGGTCAACATAATAACTATTCCTTTTTTTTTTAATATTCTTTAGGTAACTAGCTTTTACACTCCATTAGCATAAACTTCAAAAATTTTAACTCATTTTCATCCTATATAATACTGCATTTCTTTATTTCACAGATCATAATTACCTCCAAACATCTCAAGTAGTTAAAACAATAGAGGAATTTACTTTATTCTTTTAAATTTGTTTAAGGAAAATTTTGTTTTAAATTATGATAAGTTTTATAGATAAGAGTTAAATGCTTTTAAAAGCCTAGCTCTATAATTTAGGTATATTAATAGAAGTAAATAAGTCATGAGAATAAAATATATATCATATTAAACAAAAAATATATTTGTAATACTAAATGAACCACATTGCTAAGGAAGATAAGCATTTAACAATGTGTAAAATAAAACTAATTCTTTCTAAGAATAAAAAAGAAACATTTTCACTAAACTTTTGAAGACTATCGAGAAAAGATGTTTTATGTCACAGTTGTCCCAATATTTCCCCACTGCCCTCCTCCGCCCAGCCCAACCCCACTCCCACAGTCCATCCCCACACTGTTGTCCATGCCCATGGGTCATTCATACATGTTCTTTAACTAGTTCCTTCCCCTTCTCTCTACCATTATCCCTCTCCTTCCACCCCTCTAATCACTGCCAGTCTGTTCCATGTTTCCAAGCCTCTGGTTCTACTTTGCTTATTAGTTTATTTTCCTCATTAGATTGCTTTTATTGATGAAATCATATGGTATTTGTCTCTCACCAACTGCTTTATTTCACTTAGCATAATATTCTCCAGTTCCATCTGTGCTGTTGCAAAAGGAAGGAGTTCCTTCTTTCTTTCTGCTGTGTAGTATTCCATTGTGTAAATATACCAGTTTTTTAACCAACTCATTACTGAGGACCACTTAGGCTGTTCCCAGCACTTGGCTGTTATAAATAGCACTGCTATGAACATTGGGGTGCTTAAGTTCTTTTGAATTGGTGATACAGGTAGAACGACTGAGTCAAAAGGCAGTTCCATTTTTAATTTTTTGATGAAATTTCATACTGTTTTCCACATTGGCTATAAAAATTAAAAAATTACAAAATTACAAAAAAATTCTTAATTTTCCAGGTACTATCTTAATGATCTCCAAAATTTAGATATTTAAATTTGTGTTAATTCAGTTCCTATTTTGTTCAAACACTGTGCAGTTGGGTAGAGATATAAGGTTAAATAAATCTTAGAGCACTAAAAGAAAAGAGAATATGTTTAACAGCAGACTACTATTTACAAACAGGCTGTACCATAATAATATAATACAGGGAAGAGTTTTGTTCATTAAATAAATATGTACTTATTCACTTTCAAAATTTAATTTGAAAGTGAAGCTTTCAAATTAAAACTGGTAACTTTGAATTCATACAAAAGATTTTTTTTGCTTTAAAAGGATAATTCAGTGTGTGTATAAGAAATTGTAGGAAAATTAAAATTGAAGAAAGACACTCAGGGATTATAAATGTAAAAAAGAATTAATATACTTTATGACCTCCTCCTGTTATATTTTTAATTTTTAGTGGAAAGAACATTCTGAAAAAATAAATAATAAAAAGTTTATCAGTGTACTTTAAAGGGGAGTTGTTAGTAATGACTATGTTTTTATCATTAAACTGACAGATTTATAAGTAACTTAAACTAATAGAATATGAAATAACAAGCATATTAACCTAAATATGTTATAGCTTACCTGTTACTAGAATTTTAGTGTAGTTACTCTAGATCCCTAATTCTCATCTATTCTCATCTAGCATTTTACATATTTTGCTGATATATGCAGATAGGTGGTAGAAATATATTTCTGAAGCCCAGGAAAACCAAGCCTAAGTGAGAATTCAGAGTCTCAAGTATACTCTTTAAAACTGAAAACATTCTCAGCTGAAGAAAATGAGCTTGTGTTAATAACAACTAAAATCATAAAAGAAAAAGAGAAAACCAAGAAGAGAATCCTGGAGACTAGCTGCATTCAGAGGGTGTCTGAGCCAGAATAACAAGGAGGAAGGAAACGGTGCAGATGACACCGGCTGGAGGACAGAACTGGAATGAATGTTATACGTTTGTAAGTACCTTTTAGTGTGCAATTATCTTTAAATAATAACTATCAAGACTTGCATTAAAAGAAAAGAACCTGCTAGTGGCATTTTCGGCCCTAGTGTAAGTCAAATAGAAAAGTCAAATATATGAAAGCAGGAGTAACTTTCAACACTATTCAAAGTATGTCATCTGGGCAATGATAGATCCCGCTTTTCTCATCAATTGCTTCAAATAATAAAAAGAAACAATGTATGTAAAGTTTCTTTGTGCTAAAAATTTGTCATCTCTGCATCTAGAAAGGTATACATAACAAAACAAACTTGAAGTCCTTTTGGCTGTGTACAAAGGGTTAGAAAATGACTTATTTTTTTAATATTCAACCTAAGCTTATTTTGTGTCTACATATTAGTAGAAGTGTCTCAGGAAGTTTTATTCCCTTCTATCATGGTTTTTAAATTATATCAAGATAAGTGTATAGGGTGTTAATTAAAAATAAATATAATCTTTTCCCTAATCCTTAATGGATTAAGTTGAGTTTGAAGTATTGATCAGCAAGAGAATCTATTGAATAGTTTAAGGGAAGGTCATTAGAATTAACTAGATAGGAATTAAAAAAAGCATCAAAGTTTATGCAGTTTGGCCAAAGTTTGGGCAGGACAAGAAAGAGGGGAAAAAGAGAGCAAATATACAGCACTGTAAAATAGTAGAGGTTGACCAAGGAACAAACAGTTCTCCTAGCAAATAGAGTTAAATATCTGTTTTGTCCTTGCAAAAGACCTCTAACCTACAGTATTAGAGTTATAATGACAATATACTACAAATGAGTCTGGTTAGCTCCATTTTGTGAGAAATTTTAGGGAGGCAGTAAGGGAAGCAATGGCATCTGAGGTAAAGGTAACTCTGAGCCCATAGTGCTCCAGACCAGTCTGCTCCGTAGACTGTATGTCAATGTGATGGGCACTCGGGAGATGATTAGAACTGCAGAATTTCAGCCCTGCCTCTTGCCCCCAACCCACTGGATCAGAATGTACAATTTAACAAGATTTCAAGCCGATCTGTGTGCACATTAAAGCCTGAAAAGCATTGCTCTGTAGAACATCTGCAGACTGCTGATTAATGGGTACTGACACTGGTCAATTCAGCATGGGCAGTAAATCCTGTAGTTACTTATCTCTGTTGTCTCACCTGTTCTCCTCCTTGGCACTGATACCTGTGAGTCAAGTAAGACCAGAATGAGACAGGAGAGCCCATGATGCCCTGAGGGCTGGCTGATTCCCAGCAATCTAAGCTCCCTCTGGCTGCATACAAGTTAATCTCCCTGCCCTTTCATCACCCTGAGGAGGTAATGAAATGGGGCCTCAGTATACCACAAGCTTGCACAAATCAAAATGCTTCATTTTTTATAGAAAATAATGGCTAATAGACCATTTTCTTTGAAGATAAAGAAAAATGGTATTAATACATTTATATGAATTGTATGAATAAATATGTTAGTATATTAATTAGATACTGTTCCTTGGTTCTAAATAGAAATGTTATTCTATTAATGTTTAATGCTCTATGAAAGAAAATAATTCACAATTAAGCTGCTTAATTTCTCTTTTTCTACTTGCAAGTCTTAAGTAGATTTTACACGTTATAATAAAAGATCTTGTCAGAACTTCTTATTTCCTGGGGATTTAGCAAAACATAATAAATGTACTTTCCAAAAGTTTCAAGCTCTAGTAATCATCTTTAATAAACTGTGTTTCAGATTCTTCTCAGTCCATCCACCATATTCATTAAAGAGAAGCTTCCATATTGAGAGCCTAGAAATCAATCCAAGAACATTCTTCTAAATCAATTGCACCCAATGGGCTGATCTGCAGATAGCAAATACTTACACAGATTGTATGATAATGGCATTGGATACCATTATTAAACAACCTTTCCTCTTTGGGAAAGATATTGACCTGGAAATTTTCCAGGAAAGAAAGACTTCCGGAATAATGCATTTTTATTGTGAGTAATTCTGTGCTTTACGTAAAGCTAGAAATGAAAAAACATAAATCATTTTCTACTTACTGGTAAGAAGAGAGGTTATATTAAACTTAGAAAGTTACTGTAGAGATGCAAATGCTTTATGCTAACTATAGAATGAGGAGAATTCTAAAAAAACAAACAGCTTTTACTCACTTGAGCAGGCACCATTTTTAAGTCTACAGGTAGTTATTAGCTGATTCAGAAATTATAGTAATCAACTATATATATAAACTTTATATTTAAAATATGATTATTATAATTACTAAAAACAAGGTTTAATGTTAATTTTTTTCTGTGTTTACATAAACAAATTAATAAATATTTGAGAGAAGACTTTCAGGGTTAATGTAGTTCTTTGTAGATAATTGAATCAATACCACAGGAATAATTAACATGACACAGACATTATCTGAACTTTAAAAAATTGCTTATAAATAATAAAATGATTTATATTTTCTAAAATACATTTCCTATTACTGTAATAACAAATTTGCATTTTTAAAGAATTGATGTGATGAGAATATATAAGAAATTGCATATGCTAAACAGAAGTTCTTACATTTTTTAATGTTATTATTGATGAATTCTTGGTTGAAGTTCCCACAAACATAAATAATTAATAAAATAACATTTTCAAATTATGCTACATAAACTGAATATTTCTATAAATCTCTATGAGTAAATAGTACAACCATTGAACTTTATAGTTCTAAATATTAAGTAACTAATAGGGGAAAACTGAGAATGTCTTGACTGAAGATATCAAAGATTAACCTAGACAAGAATCTCATGAAATACTGCTGAAATATAAAACCTAAATAGCTCTCTGTAGCACTCAGCAGAACAGACTAGCTACCATTACCAGAGAGCTGAATGAAAAAAAAGTGATACAAGGACATGAACATTACTGGAAATAATCCAACAATTCAATGAAGTCATAAGCAGACTAGATACATGTGCATCTTTATCTTAAATCCATTTAAGTTTTTATAACAACGATGTGATAGACTTTAAGATAGAAGCATGGAGAACAATGATAAGGTTGCAATAGACTGAACGAAGTAGGCACAGGTTTGCCTCATTCCTAAAGGTAAGTCTAAATCCAATATAGCGCACCTCTAGCCAGGTCTCTAAGACTACTAATAACTCAAAGAAGGAAGACTTTAAGAAATTCTAGCCCAACAGGATGGAAAACAATATTACTTGCTCTTGCTACTTGTTCTTACTAACTAGTCTGTTTAGATAATTGGGCTGCTGTTTTGTTATAGATTTTTTTAATCCTGTACCCAAATTCTTATTATTGAACTCTAACTTTGTTTCCTATGCTGGAAACTCTGAAACTCAGCATTGAAAACTGTCTATCTTCCTGATTCTAGGATCAGGGTCCTGCATTACTCTTACCCAACCTGTCATCTTGCCAAGGACTGGACACTGTCCTGGAATCATTGTCCAGGGGAACAGGGTTTGCTCCTTGATGTTTCCCTTAAGCTCTACATACTTCCCACTCCTGAATTTCCCATTTTTGTGGTCTATCTGACTCTTGCACCTGATAGTATGGTCTGTTCTTGAAGATCACCACCCCTTAAGGTAATTTTATGCCTTTTGATATGACACCAAACTAAATTGTCTCCTGTAATGTTGACTGTTTTTTCAAGTAAATATAGAACATTGACATAGGTTTTCATAACTATCTCCTGAAAGTTATGTCCTCAGATGCAAGAAGTCTTGCTATCTATTTCTTAGGAATGAAAATATACTATAGATGCTTGAAAATTTCTAGAAATGTCCTAACAAATTAAGAAGATTCTCTCTAAAAAACTGAAATGGCATATGCCAACCATGAAAATGTGCTGCAGAGATCTCTTATTTCAGGGAGCATGATTGACTGCTACCCGCTGAATGCCCACCTCTCTGCCAAAGGCATGCTTAGATGGGATCCTCCCAGCCAATGACTTAGAGCAGCAGAGGTATGAAGGCAAGCTCATTTCTGTGAGCAACTCTGAGTTAAGTCCTCCCCACCAGTCTGGCAAAAACCTTCTCAGAACTGCACTCCAATCAATGACCCTTCTTTTGCCCCTATCCCATTCACGGGTGTCAGTCTACAGTGCAGTCTGATGTGTTCCCTAACTACCCTCATTTTTCCTCCCAGAAAGGTTCCCCAACAAATCTCTTGCCCACTGAATCCTATTGGCATATTTTACCATCCTCTTTGGCATAAGAATTATTTTGAGTGGAAGGCACTTTAAAAACAGCAAATGTGGGAAGAAGATTTTTCTGACTCCTCTTATTTGCCTAAAGACAGGTCTTCCAAAAGGAATTCAATTGTCATAAATACTTTCACCGAGGAAGATTGACTCATCACAGACAAATTTGGTCACAAACTATTATATCTCCCACCTATTCTTCTAAGAGCCCATTTATCTATCCTAAAAATCATTTACTTTCCGGTAAGTTCCCTTCCCCTATTAACATCTCACCACTATTTTGAGTATTCACTTTCTTTTCCTGTGATGGCCCCATGATATAATATTAAAAATTAATAAATGCATATACTTTTTCTGTTAGCCTACCTATTGTCAGTTTATTTAACAAGCCCCGCTATTGAGCCCAGGATGACTGAAGGAAAGTCTCTCCTGCTCTACCCTGCCTCAATGCATGCTGCTGAGAACCAAGCTAGAAAAGACATTACAATAATGAAAATAATGGCATTTAGACAACACTGTTTATGGTTTTTGTATAGGTTTTTATTAATTAAAATTTTATTATATGGAATCATGTGAATATTTCCTTAAAAACTTAGAGATTTGATACTTAGTTCTCTGTTTTTAATCTTGAAAAATTTTGGTTTTGACAATAATGAATTAGTTCTTAGTTTCTACTAAAGCGCTCATCTGGTTGGAGTCTAGTGGGAAAGTAGCTTAAACATTAATCAATATTTCAAAGAAATCAATCAGTTTTCATAAAATTATGCTGTGTTAAAAGCCTTTCTTCTTAAATCGATAAAATGAAGATGACATTTAAAATCTGGCTAATTCAAAAAACAAAGTTCTACTGATATCATAACTATAAAAAATAAATATCCCAAATTAAAGGAGAGATAGCCTCTAAACAAAATTAAAAATATAAATTCATCTTTAAAGATATTTTAGAATATTTAGGAGATATATTTTATTAAAAGGTGTAGTTAAGAATAATTAGTGAATAGTAGCATTTTATCATGACTCAGAAATTAATATCTCAACTACAGAAAAGCATTAGAAAAATATTCACATAGTTTAGATAGAATACAAGGTCTATCTGGAAAAAGCCCAGCCATTGTTAATATAATGAGAATGGTTTGCACAACATGGATGTAACCTGGCAGCCATCCCACATTCAAAATGACTGAGTGAGTAGGGCAATGAATCTGCATCAAATTTTGCATTAAGTTTGAACATTTCTCCACAGAAACTATTCAGATGATTCAGAAAGCCACAGCTATGGGCAAACTGGTGACTGGCAGCTTCATCATGACAACACAACTGCTCATGCAACATGTCTCATGCTAGCTTTTTGGCAAAACATCAAACACTCAGGTAACTCAGTCTCCCTACAGCCTAGATTTGGTGCCCGGAATCTTCTGGCTTTTCCCAAAACTAAAATCACCTTTGAAAGGCAAGAGGTTTCAGACCATTGATGAGATTCAGGAAAATATGACAGGGCAGCCTGACGGTGATTGGGAGAACTGTGTGAGGTCCCAAGGTGCCTACTTTGAAGGGGACTGAGGGATCATTGCCTATGTGTGATATTTCTTATATCTTGTATCTTCTTCAATAAATGTCTCTATTTTTCATGCTACATGGCTGGATACCTTCTGGACAGACATTGTATGTAACTGAATTTATTAGCACAAAAATTAAAGCAAAGAAAATGGTAAAATTTCTGAATTATAAATTTAAGTGTTTAAAATTTGTAGTGTTTGAAAATCATCTCCAGTGGTATATTAAGTACACTCCAAGTTAAGTTAGAAGTGAGATTTCAATGGAAATGTTGCAAAATCATCTTTAAATTTTCTAAGAATTTGAAAAACAACATAAACAGTAAAAAATACCTTACTCTTTGACATTATACTTAAATGTTCATGTTATAAATTAAGCAGTAGAAAACACTATATTATAATGTGCAGTGTTAATGTTGGTGGTATTACCTTTATTTTTATAGCTGACAAAACCAGACAGATGTATGCTTGTACATTTCTGTCACTAATTTAATCTTCAAATTCTTAATCAGAAGAGACTTGCCATGCAGTTAGACAGGCATGTGCAAGGACATGAGCAAGGACAATAGGCCAAGGCAGAAGGTCTCTAGGACAGAAAACCCCAGGTGCCTAACAACAACCAAACTGGGAAAACAAGGACCTCACCCCCAAGATAAACTTTTCTCCACTAGCATATTGCTGGTCATGTGATTTAGATCCCCTGACCTTTCACATTGCTGGTCATTGTATTTGGACCCTGCCCTGACTTTTCCACCCCTAGCATGTCATTAGTCATGTGGTTTTAGACCCCTTTAGACTAGG
Organism: Anoura caudifer; assembly: GCA_004027475.1. Classification (NCBI taxonomy): domain Eukaryota; kingdom Metazoa; phylum Chordata; class Mammalia; order Chiroptera; family Phyllostomidae; genus Anoura; species Anoura caudifer. The sequence continues at coordinate 59,863 of PVKU01004993.1, forward strand.
GAAAAGGGGGTAGAGAATAGCCTCATTTGACTGCCACACGAGCCCTTGCATGGCCACTCCATTAAGCATTAAGCCCTCTGGACAATGAAGTTCTAGCCTGCATCAAGTAATCTTGGGAATAAAGTCTTGGGTCTGTTGATCATAGAAACACAGTTTTCGTCAACCTAGCAATCACATCTAGGCCTCAGTTTTGTTTCAGTTCCAGGTTCAGTAAAGTAGCAAAACCTAACTAAGTAACACTACAGATGACATCAGGACCAGGACAAGCTACACCATCTCCTAGTGCCAACCAATCAATGAAAACTACCACCCTGAGGGGCCACACCTGGAAAGCTGGTGAATCGTGCCTTTCTCCAATCCCAGCCCCAGGTGCATTTTCCTGCCTATCCCTTTCTCCTAAGTTACAAGGCCCCTTCTTTTGCCTCTGTAACTTATTTCCTGAGCCCATTTCTTCTAAGGCTCACTTATTCTACCTATGCGACTTTCTAAATAAACTTTCTCTTATAGCTTGAGTCAGCTCTGAATTCTTTCTTAGGCAGAACTCAAGTACCAAAAGTGCTAACAAAGGTCCAGTTAGACTCCAACAGTCTAATACCTAGTACTGTTTTATGGCAACAGAGAGACAAAATTTAAATTTGATTCACAACAATTTCTAGAAAAATCAAGCTTTTATAAAGCCAAAACAGAAATGCATAGGACTTATTTGCCAATATTAAAGAGCCACTGTTGTTTTCTATTCCTTGCAAAATAAATTGTAAAGAACATTTTTGGCTTTTCTTCTTCCCCTTTCCTTATATATGACTCATACAGAAGGTCATATGCATAGCATGAATATTTTCCTGAGTAAAATTATCTGTCATCAACTATTTGCCCAAAACTAAAACACTATGTTCTTATTATACTCTTACATTCGTGTTTGTATGTTACTGTATAAGCTGCTTTCATACATGGTTTGTTTGGAATACTATCTTTGTTTTTATATTCTCTACTTTTGAAAACCTTACACAGAATCTTTCATGCATCAAACATTCATAATATATTTTTCATCAACAGTATGAAAAATGAATAGTAAGACTGCTGGATGATGAATTTTTATTAATATCTGTCAATGTAATAAATTGCCAGATAGAATCTACATCTCAGATGGGACATTCATGTAAGTCATAGCATCCAAGAAAACATAGAAACGCCCATCTTTTCAAAATATTGTAATCATATTAATCAATACGGTAAAATAGTCTTTAGTGAAAAAGAGGGTGAAGTTAAAAGGAAAAAAATAACAGCATTGACATTGTATAAAAAAGAGCACTATAAAGAGATCAATCTTTCACAAATTCCTGCTTCCTAAATTACTAATCCAGCATGTTCAAATCAACTTTAAAGGTTTATGCTCTAATGAAATGACAACTTGTTTCTAAATCATTTCTCAGAGGTTTACAAATTAAAAATGCTCTTAATTGTCTTCTTTATGAGATGTAAAAGTATGAGTTTTCTGCCCTTTGAAGTAATGAACTTAAAAGAGTAGTTCACTTTCTCCCCCACATCAGTCACTAGATACTCTATGCAGACTTTGCTGAGCGAGTGGCCCCAGACTGGTGAGCCCCAGAAAAACGGAAGCAAGAGGAGCAGACCAAGCAGCACTTGACATGTGCCTGGACCTGAAGGATACACTATCGAATGCCCAATATTTCCCCCCAAATATATAAAAGTATGAACCTTATTGGGTCCACAAAACCAGGGGAGATGCCTACTTTGGAAGCAACCCTTGCTCCAATGACTTAGTCAAGCAAGTTCTGTGAGTACAGAGGCACCAAGGAAAGCAGCTGAATTCGAAACATCTTTAAAAGATTGGACCCACAGCATCTACAAAGTGAACCCAACAGCAAGAGGCTATAAGGCCTCGGTCATAAGAAAAGAGGAATCTCTTCAATTAAAACTTGTGAATGGGGAAAAAGAGAACTAAAACTTCTACACATATGTAAATGAAGTTCTAATTCCATTATAGAAATGTGCTTTATGATTAGAGGCAATTAATACTATATTTCTCTTTCTTCTTAAGAGCTTATAATATGCTATTGCTGAAAAATATTGCATCAGAGGGTATGTATGTGAATGTGTTTGCGTATGGTGTGTGTGTACATGCACATGTGAGTGGTATGTACGTGTTATAACATCAGGTCCTGGACTCTGGAAAAATAGAACCATGTGTTGAATAATGTTGAAGGATGAATGAGACTAGGAGAACTCATGACCACCCCTTGGTAGTTCCACCAGACGTGGACTGTCAAAGAATACCATAGAATGACCTGTTACCTGGGGTTTGTTATTCTAAAGTGGCTAACACATTCTGAGGAAAATATGCTTTGGGTTGGGAGTAAATAGCAGTTTATCCAATCGATTAACAAATGTATACTGAAGGCCTAGTATGTCCAGAAAAAAACTAAAATAGAGATCAGCACACTCTTTAAGGTTACCTTCTACTCTGGGACGTGCATCCAACGATATGCTATGAAGAAAAATGATAGGAAAAATAGGATTTGGAGGATATTTTCATAGTGAGGGCAAAAGTTATTTTACAAATGATGGATAGAGAAGGCCTTTGTAGGGAAGGTAAAAGTTTTCATTGGTCCTCTCAGGGTCACTGGGTGGGTCTGAAAAGTAAACTAACAAAGGTTGATTAACTGAAGAGAAGTGTATAAGTTTATTTAATATAAGTTTTACATGACATGGAAGCCTTCATAAGGAAATGATGAGCCAAAGAAATGGTTAGACATGAGTGTTTCTGTGCTGAGTTTGATGAAAAGTAGATAGTCATGAAGAAACTTTCTAAGCTAGAGTAATGTGATAAAATAGAGAAATATGGTTAAGTATGAGGTAAGCAAAATAAGCTGGGGAAAACTTAGCAAGACCTGTCTGTTGGAATTCTTGGTGTTCCTGTTTTTGGAGCTAAGGATGCCATTTTTCATCCAGGTATACAGAGAGTACCTCTCACATGAGAGTTTTATGACCTGTTTCATGGGAGAAGCATAGGGGGAAGGTCAGGTCGTCCTCTTTCTGCTGTTTTTTCAAACTCTTTCAGCTTAAAATATTCAATATGCTAAAGTGCCATATTTTGGGGTACCAAATCCTGAGCCCCATCACTCCCCAGGTAAGGTGACAAGTAAGCTCTAACAATATTCAAATATTTAAAAACTTCTAAGACAGCATTATTTCCTACATAGGAGAAATGCCTGAGCAATCATGAAGACAAGATGGCTGCATGAATTTCATCTCTGCATAAGAAAAGCCGAGGCAATGTGAGAGTGAGAGTTTACAACAGAATGCAGTAAACAAGTCTACATAAAATAATGGACATTTTTAAAGAATCACTCTGGAGTAGTGTGGGGGGAAAAAGCAAGGAGACAACTTAGAAAGTTATCATGAATTATTGAGTTGAGATATGATAGTTGTGCAGGGTAAGATATAAGGACAGTAGTTACTGAGAAGCAGTCAACAACTTTAAAGAACATTTTGAAGGTAGACTACATCCTGGCAAAACATTTAATAAACTGTAGCCTTTGATAACTTGGAAGGCAGGCCATGTGCCATGAAGGCCTGTATTTCTGAGGAAGTAGAGTCAGATTGTTAGTGTGTTGATAAATTTGCAAGAAAGGGAAAGTAAAAATTTATATTTTTGGTCTCTAATTGTTAGCTATTGCCAAAATAATATTGCCGCCAAACAAATCCTGAGAAAATTTAAATTATGAGGGTTTCAGTCGAATACCTACCTGTAAGTCAGTTGTGGGGGTGGGAAGACGGTCTCCTTCAGGTATCCCTGTGTGCCAGCAGGGCGCTCCTTGGCCTGAGATGGTCTCTGCTGGGCAATTCAGCTCAGCCCCGCATGGGCTCTCATTTTCTCACAGGCTACGCTAGGTTTGGTCTCATGACTCTTGTATAGTTCCGAATGAGAAAGCAGAAATGTACAAGGGTTTTGTTCATAACATGTTTGCTAACCTGTCATTGGCCAAAACAAGACACATGAACAACTCTGGAGACAAAGAGAAGACTGAAAGAGAATCATATGGATACAGGGAGCCACCAGCAGGTGCTGTTAAGGAAACCAGGCTTTCAGAGGGCCTTGGCAGTTGCAAGTACCAAGGAACAACAGATGTGACGGTTGCTCGCACCCATTTTGAAAGACCGATTAAGACTTCAGAGCCAGCAATAAAAGGTTTGTAGCAAGGACCTTGTCTTCGTATTGTACCTGTTTTTGAAATGACCTTAAAGTAGCTGTGTTAAGGGTCCCCAAAACCACTCTCACGCTAGACGACCTGCTAAAGGACTCAGAAAAGCTGTTACACTTATGGTTGCTGCTTATTATAGAAAAAGGATACAAACCAGAAAAGGGACAAAGTGCAAGGGACAAATTCTGTGAGAAATCAGGTTTAAGCTTCCAGGGGGCCTATCCCAGCAGAGGTGTATGGATCACTTAATATTACTAATAATGATGTATGACAGAACATGCAAAGTATGGTCAACCAGGGAAGATCACCCATGCCTTCTTATCCAATGTGTTTTTTGGAGGTGAGTCATGTAGTCATGTGACACCTGCTGTGAGTGACTTCAGATACTCAAATGTCAGTCCTCAAAAGGAGAAACAGAAGTTCACCATTAATCCCACTGTTAGTATAAACTATCTGATCAGACTGGCACTGCGTGACAGAAAGCCTCTGACATACAAAAACTGGTTTTTACTACAGGTAACTTCGTTAACACAAACTGTCTGATAAAACTGGCACTGGCTTTGCATGGCCTCCAATCTCAGGTGTACAAAACACTAATGTAATGTATGTGTGTATGTATATACATGTACACCATATAGACATGTTATACATCTGTGTATATATACACAGTATATATTGATATGTACAGGATGTACAACACATACAATAAATGATTTAAATAACTATAATAAGCAGACAATAAGAAGATGATTATAGGTTGCCAAATATATAATTTTCTCACAATAGAAAGGAGTTACTGTATTGCTGAATTAATAGTAACTATCTCATGTGATTTCAAAAATTAACAGTGAAATAGTTACTGAGAATAATTCTTTAGTTATTCTTGTATTCATGATGCATGTAAAAAATAAAGTAACTCAGCACAAAAGGAGTGGGATGTTTTCTGAGTTAATAATACCAGTGTCTAAGGCTAGTCTTTGTGATTCATCTGACACTGAGCTTGGTAAATAGCATATTTTACAATCCACAATTGTAAACAAATAAAAAATACCCAAAGTAAAGTAAAAGGTATTACATGCTATGTAATTTTTACATCATAATATTGTTAAAATTAGTTTTCAAAGTTTCATTATGAAGGAATATTATGAAGACAAAGAAAAAAACTTTTTAGTAAGAAAGAAAAGCCCAAAATTAAAATGAAATCCTCAGTGGTGTTTCAGGATTCCTCTGCTAGTTTGGTATGACTATTCAGACAACGCCAGTGCCAGTGATAATGACAGTGATGGCAATCAGGACCTCTTCTAAGCTGATAGAACCTGGAGGTAAAAGAGCCAGACATTTAAATTAGATCATGCAATGATCCAATGGAGGGCGATTTGATTTTACTTTATTTTTCAATTGAGGAAGATTTTAAATTGCCCTCTGTGATAAGTCTTTTTGTAGCTTTAGCCAAATTTGAAGTCAATAAACTGCTCCTGAAAAATATCTCTTGAAAGATGCTTTAAGAATTTTAAAACTTAAGGCTTTATGTCTCTAACATTTCCCCCCATGTGAAGCTTTTTCTTTAAGATTCACCTATAGCCAAGACAGTACGCACAGTGAGACAGGCACAGTTCAAAGATGTGTCTAAGACAAATTGTATGAAGAGATTGTCCCGTTTATTTATTTTCCATTTTATAAACAAGAAAATTGAAACAAGGACAGTTTAGCAACTTGCCCAAAGTAACAAAGGTAGTAAGAGGTAGAGTCCAGATTGAAAAGTCTAACTCTAAAGCGCTTGAACTTATCTTAAAACATTTTCCGATGCTTTAGTGCTAACTTCTCAGTACCTTTACTATTTGTCTTTAGATGATTTTTTGCTTCTATTTTTGCCCACCATAATTATAGATATATTTAGTCAAAATATAAATAATAAATTTTAAAATACCTATAACCAATATCATAGTTAAGGAGCTACTGGTTTTTAAATATAAAGAGTAACTACAAATCAATTAGTAAAATACCAAATATTAATAGAAATAGAAAAATCACTAAGATTTGTTTAAACAATTAATGCTTTAGAAAGATCCCTGTGTTCCACTAAAAATAATTAATTGTTATGACCCATAAAAGAATTTAAATTTAAGAAGTCTTTAAGTTGATATTTGTTGACACTTTAAAAAAGAGAGGTCAATGTAAGATTAATTGTCCCATTCTAGCTTTAAAAAATCTATAAATTTTATCTTGCTAAAAGCCAAAATTCAAGAAAAACAATAAAATATTTAAACTATAATTTCATTAATGGCTCTGCTCACTAAATTTCAAGAAGAGATGAAAAACAGGACTCTCAGAGCTTTTGAAGTGATTTTAAAGTCCTTAAATTTTGGTGTGTAAATAGAGATATTGATAAATTATTTTACAGATATATATTCTTGATAAATAAGATAATCATATAGAAAGGCATTCAACAACATAAACCAATAAGGAAATGAAGATTAACTCTAACTGGATATCATACAAACCTACCAAAATGGCTACATTAAAAAAAATGGTGATAGCAACCAATGTAGATATGGATTTAGAGAACTGGATCAGTTATAGATTCCTGAATATAAACTTGTACAGGTACTATGAAAACAATATAGTAGCTTCTTATAAAACATGAGCTTACAATATGACAGAACAATTATCTTTTTGGACATTAACATCAGAAAAATGTTAAAACTTTATTTATACAGACAAATGAATGACCATTGAAGCTTTATTTGAAATAGCCAAAAACTGGGAAAAATCTGAACATCCTTCAAGGGGTAAATGGTTAAACAAATTATGGTATCTATGTACTATGGAACACCACTGAGCAGAAAAACGGAACAAACTATTGCCACATGCCACGACTGGTCTGGATCTCAAGGAAATCGTACTGAGTAAAGATAAAAACCTGTTATAAGCTACATGAAGACACAGTTGCCAGGGGTGAGGGAGGAAGGTGGGAGGGAAGGTGAGCATGGATACGAGATGGCAGCACAAGGGATTTTTTTATGGCACCATTCTGTATTTTGACTGTGGTGGTAGTCATACAGATCTACACATTTGATAACATTACATAGAACACACAAACACACAATCACACGCATCCACGCACAAATGAGTTGATGTAAAACTGGTAAAATCTAAATAAAGCCAGTGGATTATATCAATGTCAGTTTCCTTATTGTGATTTATATCATAGGTATCTCTGGGTATCTCTGTTATCTCTGGGTAAACTAGATGAAGAGTACACAGGATCTCTCTACAATATGTCTTACAATTGCATGTGGCTCTATAATTACCTCCAAATAAAAAGTTATAAAAAAGTAATAAAAATATCCAAATATCAAAAAGGAAATTTAGTCCTCTTTATTACATGTAACTGAAATATAGTAATATAAATGTGTTTCAAGGGGTGTACATTTTCATATTAAATATATCTAAGCACAAAATCTGACTTGGTTTCTAGGTTTTTAGGTTTAATTGTTTTTCTATTGGGCTGAATATGGGTGCACTTTGGGATAACTTGAACCTCGCAGAGTTCTGTAATACCCTCATTGTTTCCTCCCCTTCAAATATCACTATCCACTGTGGCCACATCTTGAACCCAGCAACTCCCCTTCGCCTTCTCCGCAAAGAAAAACCCCACTATTGTTTAACTTCTTTTGGGACTAATACTTGCCTCGCACAAAGCTCTCAAAGACTGCGTTGGATAATTCTGATTTGATAATTCTGTTAATAGTTCACACTTAAAAACAGAAACTAAAATTTCTAGCCTTACTGTGTTATCATGTGTTTAAATTCACAATCTCTTTCCAAATAGCTGAACTTATAGTCCTTCCTCAGTCGACATACTAGTTTTAAAAAAAATAAAAGATGGATTGAGAATTTTCCTTATTGGAGATAATTTACAAAACTTTGCAAAGCATTTCCTTTTTACCCAGCACTTCACTGACCGTCAGCTTTCCTCATTCTTCCTGAGTGCTTAGGAATTGAATTCCTCTTCTTAGGCTCTTCTCAATTGCAAGCTGAAATAGAAAAGGATGCATACAATATAAAATTGAATGTCCAGGAAACGCAAGTTTAGTCTCACTGTTTTCTTTGCCTGGGTTGAGTCATCTATGCCGCTCTTCTCATGATCTATTATAAGGACTAATAATCATTTAATTTCTGATACCCTCCTGTATTGCCATTTACTAATGCATCTTTGTCCAGAATCTTAAATGTTTCTTTGTAGTTAGTGTCTTGTCAGATGATTCAACAATTCACACTGGAACAAAATGAGCAGGAGTGGATAATTTTAGTCCAACTACAAACAATATTTCCTAATCAGCCTTCTAGTCAGTAGAATTTTGGCGCTGGTGCAGTTATGAACCCAATGAATTAGCAGCAGGAGCCTGACTTCATCTACCTTTGGCCAACTATGTGAACTGGGAAATAGAAAAACAGCCCTGATAACTGACAACTGGTAGATGGCCTGGCAAACAACAACAGTCCATGATGTCCCCTGCCAAATCTAAATGATTTAACAGAATATCAGCATCTTATGGCATTACTCCATGACTGTAGCAGAATTATACAGAACACAAAAGACATCAGGCAATCACAAAATTACTAAGTATGCTTCTCCCCTGGCCAATTAATGGACCAATTGCTTCATTAATTAACAATTCTAGCTCTACTTTTCTGTCTTACCTCCTAGACTAAAATCATTAAAGTATGCAATTACTAATTTTCTATCTTGTCAAATGACAAGATATCATGACAAACCCTAATCCAGAACACATCTGCCCCTTTCCTTAACACTTCTCACAAACCACTGAGGATGCAACACACCACTGCAACAAGCCCACGCTGCCTTCACTGACACACCCTTCACTGCCCCCTCGGAGCAGGCATGCCTGCTACAGCCGGTTAGTCGATCTACTTTGACTTCAGGCGTGTCCCTGATAACTTTACACATTAGGGTTTATCAAGCTCACACACAAAGGGAGGGCTTAGAACAACTGGCTACTCCAAATATGGGTTTGCCTTAGAGTAAGTGGCACTTGCATAGCTTGTTGGAAGTGAGTATAAATTGGTACGACTTTGGAAAGCTCTTCAACTATATCTCCTTAATGTAACTATGTACCTGTTCCACACCCTGGCAGTTCCATCCTAGGTTATACCCGAGATGTAAGACAACACCTATCTACTAATTGATAAGCATGGAATCTTCATAGCTGTTGTATTCATAATAGCATGGAACTGGAAGCAGCTAAAAGTCCATCCCACAACCTAAAATAAAAGAATGAAGCACTTAGGTGAAATATGATACAGGGATGAGAAAAATGCATTATAATTATAATTAACAACATGGACTAAACTCAGAAGAAACAAGGTAGAATGAAGACACCAGATAGTCACATGTGCATATTCATGGAATCCCTTTATGTAAAGTTCAAACAGATGTGAGACCAAAGCATGTAGTTTGAAGTTAGGACATTGGCTTCCTTTGAGTAAGTGGCACTTACTCACATCCTTAAGAGAGAGTAGAAAGAGCGCAAAGCAGGCTTGGGGAGATCTCATAACCCTCTGCGTCCCGACTCCTGATCTGGGTGCTGGTTACAAGTACACCACATTTGCAGAAATTCACGGTGTTGCACACACAGGATATGCGCACTTTACTGAGGGTTAAAAATTTTGAATGTACATTTTTTTATAAAAATGCAGGTAACATGGCAAAATGGAGCTCATTGCTGCATCATAAAGATTCTATTTTTTTAAATACATTAAGTATAGTTAGTGTATCATTCAGACTCCCAAAATGAAACATACAGTGCACTGAAGAGATTAATTGAAAGAAGTTTAAGAAAGAAGCAACTTATAGAGCTTAAGACAGAGTTGGGTAAAACAAAAATGTGGTGGCGATGCACCCAGGGGCTGGCAAAAGTTACAAAATCCTGAAATTTGTTTTAGATGATGATCTGAATAATTAAAACTTTTATGTGCACAAGACTAGAATTTATCACCTTCATGGGATATTTTTAAATGTTTTAAGTCGCCATTTCAATTTCTTTAAAATCTCTTATCATTAGTATATGCATAAAATCAAGTTTTAGTAAATCTGAATAATTATCACTAGTTAAATAAGGCTTTTAAAACTTGCAAAATAAGAACAGATTAAAAATGTGATCACCCTAATCTAAATTCTAATCAAACATCTGTAAAGGGAATTCAATACTTTAAATTAAAACTATCTTCTGCATGTGTAAATCAAAGTTACCCTTATTAGTGCTAATTAGATTAACACTTTAATTAAATCTCAGTTATTCATAAAAGAAATTTTAAATATCATGAAAATTATATGCCAGAAGTAATTAGTAAAAAAAAAATCTAGTTTTGACAATCTTGCAAAAATCCTATGCAAACATAGCTTTTATTTTAGACTCCATAATTTTACTTCATAGTGTTTTTTTTATTGATTGATTTTTTTAGAGAGAGAGCAAGGGAGAGAAGGTTGGAGGGAGGGGATAGAAAAAGAGAGAGAGAAAAAAAACCATGATTTGTTGTTCCACTTATTTATGCATTCATTTGTTGATTCTTGTATGTGCCCTAACCCGAGACTGAACCCGCAGTCTTCGTGAATGGGACGGCACTCTAACCAACTGAGCCGCCCAGCCAGGGATTCACATAGTGTTTTTGACATGAGTAAATGTGGAAATTATTTACTATCTGAAGATAAACTCAGTTCTTTCTCAACAGAAAAAATATACCCTTTATTCAATTCACCTACAAAGTAGGTTGAACTCAAAGCCTTAAATACAGAGAAGTATGACAAGGCATTTATGATGTCCCGCACCCACATTCCAAACTTCATCTAGAAGCAAGAATGAAAACACAAAGTCCCACAGTAAGGACAAGAGTTCTGAAACAGAGAAAGAGCTATAAATACACACCCATCCATACACACCCGCCACAGACCATGGGGCAGTTTTGGCTCTATCTGTAAGAAAAAAAATACATGAATCTAAAACAATAAAAGGACTGCATAAGAATTGGGTGCAAACTGTTTTCTATTAAAATAAATGCGCATTTTTCAACAACACTTTCTGTACATTAGCATGAAAAGAACTATCTTTTGCTTTTTAAAGTTTACAGTTTCTCTCGGAAGGATTAACGTGCATTTCCATCCCCATTTCTGATGATCATTTATTTTTATCTCACCATGTCAGTAATGAAGAACCGACCCCATACAGAGATTGCAGTACCACTACAGAATAAACTACCATAATTGCTGAGCTAATACAAAGGGTCATAATATCAAATCAAACTCACATGAATCAGAGCCCTCACCCAGTATCAACCTGTATTAGTGATTTCAAAAACACATGCAAAGAGCCCTGGCTGGTGTAGCTCAGTGGATTGAGATCAGGCCTGTGATCCAAGGGATCATGGTTCAATTCCCAGTCAGGGCACATGCCTGGGTTGCGGGCCAGTTTCCGGCAGGGGATGCACAAGAGGCAACCACACATTGATGTTTCTCTCCCTCTCTCCTTCTCTCCTTCCCTTCCCCTCTAAAGATAAATAAATAAAATATCTTTAAAAAAACACATGCAAAGAAAAGGCAAAGTACAGAGAAAACAGGACATCTCATGTGGTTCCCCAGTCTTTCCTTCCCACAAGGAGAATGTACTCTCTAATCCAGTTGAATAAGTGATGGTGAGGTAAAATTGGGTGAAGGGTTAATTTAATTGATAACTCCCATGAAAAAGGAAAGAGCAACATGCATTCTTCATGTGTGAAAATCATCCAAATTATGCACTTAGAAAAAAGTGACATAACCTTTAGAAAAAAGTGACATAACCTTTGCAAAAACCTATATCTCTGTCTGGTTTTACCTTGAATGCCTTCATCACAGTGTTTCCCACTCTCCCAGTTTCACGTTTCACATTCAGGTCTTACAGAGCACCATACAGAACCCCCAGGGGGATTACTAAACATCAACGTTTCTCAGCCTCAGCACTATCAGCCACTGGCACTGATACCACTTTGTTGGGGGTGCTGTCCTGTGTATTGAACGATGTGTAGCAGCATCCCTCACCTCTACTCAACAGTTCTCAGGAGCAACCACTGACAACCAAACACGGCTTCAGACAATGTCTAATGAGTGGTTCTGAACTGCCGAACTGCTCCCAGTTGAGAACCACTACTATTTTTTTGGCATCCTTATCTGGCAATCCTAAGAAATGCCAAATGCCAGACCTCGGACCACTATACCCAAACCTGGCAAAAGGCCAAGATCTCTCACTGTGGGTTGTACCAGCCAATCCCAGCCTCTTAGACAATGTTTTCAGAATCTATGGCTTTATCTGAGTGAAAATTAAGCCTCCTACTCCAATTATTTTTTGTTCTAAATTACAAATTTTATAATTGGACTGTAATTTCTCTAGAGTAGGATGGACTAAAATTGCCACATGCTTTAAATTATAAGAGTAGATACGCTGTTCTCCAAAAGTCATCTAACAGTCAGTCGAGTCTGTTTTTTTTTTCTTTCTCCATATGTTCATTTCTCCTCTATTGCCCTATGCTTCATATGGTCTATATCTTTTATCCATAATGCACCTAGTACACCGCAACTGAGCCTGCATCACACGCTTCCTCATGAATATTCTCTTGACCTTCTAAGAACTAGATTACACAAAGCACCCAAGATTAGGAAGAACTCCAGGCCCAGCATCTATGTCAGTGGCATTTAATTAGGGGTGTGTTTCCAGTCATGACAAATCCAGTTAACATCATGTGTACCTGTAGCAGGCCAATCACTTTGGAAGGATTGTTACATTTAAGGGGGCTGGGCAGGTAGGATAGATGTTTCTTTCAGGGTATTTCTACCCTCACCCCACTCCCATGCCATAAGCCACTGCAGCAAATTAATTGTAATAACATCCAAAAACACCTGGTTATAGGAGTTTTACAACAACCTGTGAATCATTGGTCAAATTAAAATATCCCTTCCTTTTAGTAGAATCTAATATTAGCAACATAGGTCCTATATTAGTTTCCTGAGGCTGCATAACAAATTTCCCAAATTATGTGACTTAAAACAATAAAAATGTATTTCCTCACAGTTCTGGAGGCTAGAAATCTGAAATCAAGTGGTTGGTAAGGTCTTGTTCTCTCTGAAGGCCCTCAGGGAAGAATCCTGCCTTGCCTTTTACTAATTTATGTTTTGTCAACAATTCTTGGCATTCATTGACTTATTGGCTTATTGGCACGTCTTTCCAATTTGTGTCTCCATCTTCACAGGGCTTACCCTCCTGTGCTGGTGCCCTCACCTCTGCCTCCTTGGAAGGGCACTAGTCATTGCATTAGAGCTCGCCCTCATCCCTTTTGACCTCATTTTGACTTGGTTACATCCGCAAACTCTGTTTTTTAATATGGTCTCATCCACAGGTTCTGGTAAATAGGAATTTAGGGGAGTCAGTTTAACACCTATTTTTATGGAAAAGGTTGTCTGTCATATTTGGTCCTCTATAAAACAAAAACACCTGAAGTAGTTAAAAAATAAAAATGAGGGTATTGCTAAGCCAGGAATATCTATAATGACAAGGTTGTAAATGGTCACTTGCAGTCCTGATGGCACCTTCACTTTCCATAGCACTTTGTATTGGATGTTAAAGAATGATAGAATCAAAAATCCAAAAATAACTTTAGCCTTTTGGAAGGCTTAGATATGATATAGTATAGTCATGAAATATTAGAGAAGTTACCAGAAAATTAAAAATAGATAAGAAGCAAAATAATTAAAATATAATAATTAAGAGATTAAAAGTTAAAATTGGGAAACTAAGAGCATAGTGGTGCAGGAAGCAATTAGAAATGAGTTGAAGGGCATAAACTTGCAACCAAATAAAAAATTAGGTCATTAATAAAAACAAACAGTTCAATAGCCAAAATACTGTCCACAGTACACCTCTGACTACAAGTAAATTTATTTCATTGCTAAATATCTGCTTGATGTTCTTCATACCAGACAATTCCTCCACTTCACTGGCAGACTCCTCAGTTTCCAAGATATTTAAGAAATATTCAGTTATGTATCATATACCCTGGGGAATTTTATATCCAAATATATGTGAGTGAGGTCCCAAAAATACCAAAATTATCTTCTGGAAGGTGGGTGTCTTGTAATACAGGCTTCTCCCACTAGGTGAATGTTCTAGGAACCCATCTGTATCAGTGCACCAGCTGCATTCAGCTTCCGTAACTTTTTTTTGAAGACTCAAATCATTTGCCCATTTCACAGCGGGTGATATATGAGCACACCTGCCCACACTGCGCTGAGCGTTCAGCAGTTTTTAACCAAAAACTATGTTATGTTCGCTATGTTCCGAACTCCCTATTCACTTGATCTAGGCCTGGACAACTTTTTATTCATTTCCCTGATGAAAAAAATTCTCAAAGGGACACATTTTGTTGATGAGGAAGAGGTGGAACAAAAAATGGCAGTAGCACTAAAAGGCATCAAAGTCAACATGTTGAAAAACAGTTCTAAGCAGTGGGGAAAAAGTCTAGATAGGTGCGTTGCATGAAATGGAGAGTACTTTGAAGTTTAAATATGTAAGAATAAATACACAATTTTTAATAAATAAATTCAGGGTGTTTGGGTCCCCACACCTTGTATATATATTCAGGGGTGTCCAACCTTTCAGCATCTCTGTGCCACACTGGAAGAAGAAGAGTTGTCTTGGGCTACACATTAACTACATTGAAACATGTAATCACAAAAAAATCTGATAATTTTAAGTAAATTTATGATTTTGTGTTGGGCCTCATTCACAGCCATCCTAGGCTGCAGGCAGACCCAGGCTGCAAAATGGACACCTCTGTATGGTGAATGCTGCTGACTTTTTAGTGATCACATAAAGTATAAATCATCATAGAAATAAACTTCTTTCTTTTTAGAGATTTATATTCCTGACAATTTTATATTATGGAAAAAGATCTTCAAATGTAACCCAACTTGAAATTTGAACCCTTAAAAAAATAAAGTAAAAAAGTAACTTTTCTTAGAAAGCCTCCAAGACGATTTTGCTTCATTTTATTTTTTTAAGTAGCAGTAGTCCAACAATACAGTGCTGTTTTATCCTTAGAACTTTATCTGTTACTCACACATGATACATTCCACATATAAGTGAAATAATGTTATTTGCCCTTCTCTGACTGGTTTATTTCACTTAGCACATGTTCTCCAGGTCCATTTATGCTGTCATAAAAGGTAAGATTTCCTTCTTTTTATGGCTGAGTGGTATTCCATTGGGTAAAGGTACCACAGCATTTTTATCCACTCATCTGATGGGCACTTGTGTTGCTTCCAAATCATGGGGATTTTAAGTAGGGATGCATATATTTTTTCAGATTAGTGTTTCAGGTTTCTTTATATATATTCCCAGATGTAGAATTACTGGGTCATAAGACAGTTTCATTTTTATTTTTTTGAGGTAATGCCATACTGTTTTCCACAGGGGGTACATGAACCTCATTCCCACCACCAGTGCACGAAGGTTCCCTTTTCTCCACATCCTCGCCAACATTTCTTTTTGCTGATTTCTTGATGAAAGCCATTCTGTAAGTTAAATCAAATCAAAACCTGCTGCTTGGAGCCCTTATTATTCTTGATGTAGCATTTACATTGAACTCAACCTCCCCTTCTGTGTCATTCCCGTGTATCCTACTTGCTGCTCTCTGGGCCTCTCTTGATATCTTGGTTTCAGATGTTCCAAGGATAACAGTCCATATAATTAAGGTGCCCCAAGTCACCTATTAATCACATATGATATATATTATATTATATTTATTATATTTATTATATTTTTAAAATTTATAATAAAGCCAACTAGTTATACAGAAAATCTTGTATAATAAAGTCACTGTGTGCACTTTTTAGAAAAAAAAACTACAGAAGGCTTATAACATTTCTTTGTCTGAATCATTCATGATGCCTTCATAAATTTTGAGTTTCAAGAACTGCTAGGTTTAAATACATCAGTTTCTAGCAACGCAGATAAGTCGATGAAGCCTCATATCTCCAAGCTCTTTTCTGTAACATTCTATGAGGTAGAATTATGTGAACGCTGCTGTCCTTGTCTGGAGATGACTTTTTGTGATATTCCTCAGTTCCCTACCATGAAGCATTGCTGGAGCCAGGCACACGGATGCAAAGTAAACCAAAGAAGAGAATCCCATTCTCATGAAGCTCCTAGTTTAGTGGAGGAGGTATACTAAAGCCAAGGAAACAAACAATGGTAGATGGTATAAAGAACAAACTGGATGCCAATTTAGAGAAAATAAAAAGGATGTATATTGAAGGGGGGAATGTCTCTCAATAGAATAGTTTGAAAGGGTATTACTCAAGCAGTGATTTTCTGACTGACGCACCAAAGACTTCACAATCGGATGGGTGCTTCCATGTGAAGGGTGGCAGGGAAAACAAAAACACTTGCTGCTGAATTTGAAATGGAAATGAAATAACGGAAAGAATGAAAGATGACTCGACAACCCAGCTCAAGCAGTTGGTTGACTGTCTCTACAAAATGCTGAAAAGGGTCCTGATAGGAGTGGCTCAGTGTGTTGGGCATCATCCCAGAAAGCAAAGGGTTGCCAGTTAGATTCCCAGTCAGGGCATATATATAGGTTGTGGGTTCAGTCTCCCATCAGGGCACGCGAGAGAGGCAACCTATTAACGTTTCTCTCTCACATCAATGTTTCCCTCCCTCTCTTTATCCCTCCTTGCCCCTCTTTTTAAAAATAAATAAATAAAATCCTTTAAAAAACACTGACAGGAGAAAGTCAGGGAAAAAACAAAGGAAGAAGATAGAGAAAGGATAATAAGAGTTCAGTCTGAAAGTCTGAAGTGTTTCTAAGTCATTAAAGTCTGTAAGATATTAGAGTTTGTTATTTTATTTTGGGGAACTCAACATAATTCTGGGTTTACTAATGTTGTAGAATTAAATAATAAAATATATGCTATTTTTTTATTTTGCTCCCAGAGCCATCTACACACAAAAGCAACGGGAATCAAACATAAACCAACAGATCCAAAAGACAGACAACGTCATCCAATAGGCACCGTAGGCTACCTCTCCTGGTAGAACTTCTAGATTGAGCAAATGATCCAGAGAAAGCTCTCCAATCACAGCCATCTATTCATTAGTATTTTATGGCAATGATCTTGCAAACATGTGTATCCTCCAAGAACTCAATATCAATGTCATTTGTGAGACCCAAGAAAATCCCATGAGAGAATTCAAATACAGTTATACCTTGTTTCATTCTGTTTCACTTGATTGCACTCCTCAGGTGCTTTAGTCTTTAGAAATGAAAGGCAAGACCCTCCACCAGCAAAAAAAAAAATTATGACTTGCTTCTTTATTGTGGTAGTCTGGAACCTAAGCCACGCCATCTCCTGCGTATGCTTGTACCAAGAAACAAAACTCTGGAGGATAGGATTGACCTTTAGAGGGCCACAGGCTGTTGTAATAAAAATATTTTTTACCCCTCTTCCCTACCAAGAAAAAAATTGTTACACCGTTGGGAATGGTATTGTTCTCATTCAGAATCTGTATCATACATCATTCCAGGTCCAAGAGACAGTAGTGTTTGCCTCATTACCAGCTAAATTGCTGTAGACTAAACTAGTATGTATTTCCAGAAGATGACATCCCTACAGCTGGCTTCTAAAGATTTAATTTTCCATTTACTATTAGGTAACATAAATAATAAATAAATCTAAAAATAAGTCATTAAGTCTTAAACTTAAATATTCCTTCAAATCAACTCCAGGAAGTCTAGTATATGATTAGAGAAAATAATATAATAATAAACCACTGAAACACTTTGGTTTAATATTACCTTGGCTTTCACATAAACAGAGGTCTTAATGGAACTTGGCCCAAAAATACAAATGGGTGTTCAGAAAAAATAGTTCATGACTGGTAAAGTATGTATGATACATGTATGAATGTATCATTAAAATGTATGCTTGTATTTATTTCTATTTTGGCACACTTTGACATCATTCTTCAATCTGTAAATCTTTTCACAAAGCTAGACTAAATTCAAGGTAAAATCATGCTGAGGAATGAACAGCTAAATAAAATGATTATTTAGATAGAGAAAGACCTTCCATGAACAATGTTACAAAACAACAACAAAAAAAGACAAATGGTTGATGATCAGTACTGCCTTTTCTATTATGTCTTGGGAATTCAATTGCCCAAAATGCATTTGTAAATGAAGCAAAAATACAAGAGAATTATCTCTGAATAATTTTTCTTAATTATGCAAGTATAAAAATCTCTGCAGTTAAAAATAGCAAGATTTTTTTTCAGGAAATATTATTTTTAAGTAATTGGCAAAAATCCCAGCTGGAAGTAAAATGGTCTTATTATCAAATTTAGTAAAGTGCAGAGCAAGGCACGAGTGGCAATATGCTGATCCCATGGAGAGGGATGGATCCAGCAGACCTGAAAGATGGAAACGCAGCTCTGGAGCTGTGTGGCCCCCCGGGGTTACACATACACTCTAAGCGGCCATAACAGGCATATTATACCTACTAACCATATCTCTAGAAATCTTTCTAGTCTTCAGAATAGCTAATGAATAGTTGTCCAGATCTACCACTGACTGAAATAGTTTAGGATACAGTAACAGAAGAAGAAAATATCTCATGCAAGTTTAGTTTGGCTTACATTCAGGAAAACAAGTTTTCAGAATCTTTTCCCCCCACTTTGAAGCATGAGAGCTATAGCCTAATGTTCTGAAAAAATTATATTTTGCTAGAAGCAGGGGATTTTTTTTTGTATTTGAACAGTTTGTCGCACTCTTAAATTTCTAATTCTTACTTTCTGTCTAGCTCATTGTTCCATCTTCTATTTCAAACTCCTCAGATACAAAATCCATTAAGTTTTAACTTGCTCTGAATAGCACCAAGTATAATGCTATTTGCAAATACCTCCTTCAAAGGTTCTCAATGGTGATATTGACATATGGTCTCAGCAAAGAACTGAAATTGTCAGCAGAGAGTGTGAG
Source organism: Anoura caudifer (assembly GCA_004027475.1). NCBI lineage: Eukaryota > Metazoa > Chordata > Mammalia > Chiroptera > Phyllostomidae > Anoura > Anoura caudifer. Next base: position 79,167 of record PVKU01004993.1, read on the forward strand.
CTTGGCATAAACAGATTTTTATCTCTAAATGGTGATTGACTTGCCTAAAAGACATGTAACTACTAGAGTTGAAAATACATCAAAATAATCAGCATGGCACCTCCTAACACTAACATTAAGTAAAAAGATAAAGTCAGCCGGAATTCCCCAGCAGCTGGGTTGGGATGAAGATACAATTAATGCAGCTATCAGAACACAATTTTGATATTCATGTTTTCATGTGTGTTTTTTTTTTGTTCTGTTTTGTTTTGTTTCATTTTTTTAAGAGCACACTTTCTGTCCTGGCTGGTGTAGCTCAGTGGCTGAGTGACAGTCTGCAAATCAAAGGGTCACTGGTTGGATTCCCAGTCAGGGCACATGTCTGGGTTGAACACCTGGTACTCAGGTGGGAGAAGCATCTCTCACATGTTTCCCTCCCTCTCTTTCTCACCCTCTTCTCCTCTCTCTAAAAGTAAATAATTTTTTTTAGAAAAAGAGTACACTTTCTTATCGTGATAATACCTAAACACTTGAAGAATTTAATCAGTTGGTATTTGTAGCTGCTTCTGAAATGACTGACAATTATAGTTTGTTTAACAATTTCCCTGCATTAGAAACTCAGAAAATTGTGAAATTGTCACCACTTGGTAACTATGTGACTTTGGAAGTTCACTTCGTTCTCAAATTTAAAAGTATCTCTGTCATGTATTATAAAGATATTTTTCCTTGTTTCCTCCAACAAATATCAAATGAACTTAAAAAAGTGTTTTGCATCATTAAAAACTTAGCTCTATAACTATTAAAGAGATTATCATTATCATGCTAATGGTGATAATGATAATAAGAATGAGTTAGATTACTTTTCATATGTATTTTATAAAAGTATCACTAGAGTTTTCACTGAAGAGATGTTATTAAAAAGAGACAAAAGACAAAGTCCTACATTTGTAAAGTGTCTCTCTAGCTTATTATAGTCCTAGTTTAATGGGATCATGTAATATACATTGTTTTAAAATTATTTTTTCTTAATATTATCTTGGCTACATTCCATGTCAGAGCATACAGATCTATTGTCTTCTTTGAAATTGCTGTATAGTATACCAGGATATTGCTGGTTTACTATAGAGGTAATATTTAGGTTTACTACTTAATTATTAATAAAACTACATAAAGTTTGCAGTTGCATTGCATCTCCGTAGAGTCATGTGACCAAGTCTGGAAAAGGAAATATAAGCAGAAATAGTATGTCCCATTCATTTCCAAGCCTAAATTTCCCATGAGATCCTTCACTTGTTTTCTATTCTTTAGTTTGCTGGCCAAATCAGGATGCTAGATAATTTTCTGTTGCTCAGTCATTTGTATTTCTTTTATCATGACTTATTCATGTTGCTTTTCTATTGCTTTCTTCATCACTTTCAGCTTCACTTGTAAGATTTCGCCACCTTCTAGTGAAAATATCCTTGAGTTCTATGTGAGGAAAATAGAAGTTCCATGCATCTACTAAATTATTTTACAGAATTTTGGATCCTTTGGAACATTTTTAAAGATTCTGTCACCAAATTAATCTATTTTTTCATTTTTAGCTTCTATTATCACACATTATTTTATTTTATTTTTTTAATTATTTTACTGTCATTCAATTACAGTTGTCTGCATTTTCCCCCAACCACTCCCTCCCACCACAGCCAAACCCACCTCCCTCCCTTGCTTCCACCCTCTCCCTTGTTTTTGTCCATGTGTCTTTTATAGTTGTTCCTGAAAACCTTTACCCCAATTGTCCCCTCCCCCCTCCCCTCTGGCTATTGTTACATTGTTCTTAATTTCAACATCTCTGGGTATATTTTGTTTGCTTTTTTCCTTTGCTGATTAGGTTCCAGTTAAAGGTGAGATCATATGGTATTTGTCCCTCACCACCTGGCTTATTTCACTTAGCATAATGCTCTCCAGTTCCATCCATGCTGTCACAAAGGGTAGGAGCTCCTTCTTTCTCTCTCCTGCGTAGTATTCCATTGTGTAAATGTACCATACTTTTTTGATCCACTCATTTACTGATGGGCGCTTAGCTTGCTTCCTGCACTTGGCTATCGTAAATTGTGCTGCTGTGAACATTGGGGTGCATAGGATCCTTTGGGTTGGTGTTTCAGGGCTCTTAGGATGTAATCCTAGCAGTGGAATTGCTGGATCAAAAGGCAGTTCCAGTTTTAGTTTTCTGAAGAAATTCCATACTGTTTTCCACAGTGGCTGCACCAGTCTGCATTCCCACCAACAGTGCACTAGGGTCCCCTTTTCTCCACATCCTCTCCAACCGCTGTTTGTTGCTTTGTTTATGATGGCCATTGTGACTGGTGTGAAGTGGTATCTCATTGTGGTTTTAATTTGCATCTCTCTGATGGCTAGTGATGCTAAGCATCTTTTCATATGTCTCTGGGCCCTCTGTATGGCCTCCTTGGAGAAGTGTCTGTTCAAGTCCTGTGCCAATTTTTTAATGAATTATTTTCTTCCTGGAGCAGAGTTGTGTGAGTTCTTTATATATTTTGGAGATTAAACCCTTGTCTGAGGTATCATTGGCAAATATGTTTTCCCATACAGTTGGTTCTCTTTTCATTTTAATGCTGTTTCCTTTATCCATGCAGAAGCTTTTTAATTTGATGATGTCCCATTTGTTTATTCTTTCCTTTATGTCCCTTGCTTTAGGGGAATATCACACCTTATTTTAAAGAGCCCCATAAAACATTCATGCAAAATTGTTCAACTTTTTAGATTCCAGCTCTTTTAAAACTTTATTTTTAAAAGTAATTTTAATCTATTTTTAATACATTTTTATTAATGAAAGTAAACTAGGAATTCAACATTTTTCTTTAAATATTTAACATTTAACAAAGCATTATTTTATAATTCATTTTTTACCTAACAATTAAAATGTGAATTCTTATATATTCAGTTCTTCCATATATTTTATTCTACCAACATGTTTTCCTTCCATTGTAGATGATATGATAATTCTGCCTGGATGCTTTTAGGATTCTTTTCTTTCTATTAGAGTTGTCCCAATTTTTCCTCATTGCTCTCCCCTGTCCCTCACCCCCAACTCCCATAGTTAATCCCCACCCTGTTCTCCATGTCCATCGGGCCTCTGTACACTTGCTCTTTAACTAGACCCTTTCCCTTCTCTTTTAGGATTGTTTATCCTTAAAGCTTAGTTCATTTTCTAAAATATCATAATCTTATAGGACATAATCTAAACTTAATCCTATAATCTAAAGTTATAGGACAGGAGATTGTAGGGTTTTGATCACTTTTAAGTACTTTAGTTGTTCAAGGGCAAGAAAATGTTCATGTGCTAAGTAAACTGAACGGCTCCAGTTTTAATGAGTTATTTTCTCATCCTTTGTCACTACCTTTTACTTGTTCCTTGGCCCTTGGAAGAATGCAATCCGAAGAGGCTCTCACCCAAAAGTTAGCTCATATATACTTCAGGTCAGTGTAAGTATCAATGGCTATACACATTTTGGTTTTGTTTGTTTTTAATAATTTTCAAAAAGTTCTCTGCTTAGGTAATTGTGGTCCGCAGTTACATGGCTATGTTTTACATTCCTGTCTCTTCTACTGCCATGTCATATCATTCAAAGATATACCATCGTTTCTGGTGGCTTGTCTCCACAGTCTTACATTCATTCTTTCTTTTCTTGCTTTGTAAACACTGTGCGTGTGTGCTTATATGGATACTATTTTTTCTGGCCTCTTTTGTTTTCTTTTAGAGATAAGCTATGTTACAGTGGGATCTAGAGAGCTGTTTGCCAAATCTTAGTGATTTAGTCCAAATTTTAGTTTGGGAGATATTCTTCATAGATTATGGGATTCTGGTGTTCCTGTTTCTTATTTTTTCAATCTTTTTTACTCCTATTCAAAATTATTTAGGGAAGTGAAATTAAGAAAGTACCTGTACTCTACCATACTTACTAGAAGCTCTGAATTCTGACTCAAAGAATTATTTTCAAAATAAGTAATAAAAAAGGATAATCCTGATTTTAATATTTTTGAAGATATGACTCTATTAATCTATCTAGTCATACTTGACTATTAGGAAGGTAATAGTTCTAATTTCTAAGGGCCATAATTCCTGAAAAAAATAAATTCTAAATAACTAAAAATCAGATATAATAGACCAGAGAAAAGAATTTAAAAAGCAGATTAAATGCAAATGGTAGATCCACCTGAGAGAATTTAAAGAAAAGAGCTATGAATGTTAAGGGTACAATTAGTGTTTATTGATATGCTTTTGAACAATTCTTGTTAATACAGATGAAGAAAGGGAGAAAACAAACAGTGGTGGACTGAGCAAAGGGGGAGAGTTGCTTTGGAAAGAACTGAGAGAATTGATGAAACCAGGTGCACAGTCTGGAAATGACTGACAGTGAAGTGCCCTGCTTCAATAAGGTAAAGTACAAAAGTCCCCACCAACTCACCATTCAGCTGTCACTAGATAATTTCATCTCAGTTAACACATTGATTTGTACATTTATAGTAATACAAATACAAGTTCTACTAAAAATAGAAGCATATGACTCCATTTAAGCTATTTTACTGTTTGTTAACCAATAATTCAGAAACTCCAAGGTCCCCTTGTACCAAACAGAAAACAGCAAGAGCAATAATTAAAATAAAAAATACAACTACTATTGGAACTGGTTGTTCTATGCATATAAAATGCAGCCAAAAATAAAAGTAAATACTCACTGCAAAACATACATTTGGTTGCAGATGCAGACATGAACAACACAGCCTTGGGTGTTGCTAACTTTTATAGTGTATTTACATAACACCAAATATTCGCCCAGAGAAGGGGCATTTTGGTCTAGTCAAAAAGCATATCAGCTTGACTATATTTAACTGGCCATTTATCTATAATCTTTTTGTCAAAGTGCTGCAAATCATCAAATCAAGAACTCAAGCCAGTTTTTCTTATAAACAGTGGTAAAATACAGCCTCATATTACGTATCTTCCATGGGTGGTTGGGGTGTCTGATTTGAAATTAAACTCAAGTATTGCACCAGAAGATAAGTCATCTCTTGACTGCTTTCTCTAGTTTGTTGTTCATTTAATTTCTGGGGCAAAAGGATTAAGTGGTAAGTACCTAATGGACTTGTATTATAGACTCCTATTAGTCCTTGACATACACTCTGCTCCCAGCTGGAATCTCTCCCCAAAGCTTCAGTATTTGTAGACTTGACCTCTAATTTAAGGACCAGGCTTGATTCTTTTAGTCTTTTAACTTTTGGACTTAGCCCAAGTCTAAAAATGAATTCCTGGTGTCCTCCCAAAAAGTTTTACCTTCTCCATCTCAGTACACAGCCACTTATTTCTGGTTTCTCAGGCCAAAATCTCACAGATAACCTTGACTCCTTTATTTTTTTCATACTCTGCAACCACCTATCAATGAGCAATTCCTGTTGGCTCTAGAATTTCTTCCCTACTCAATACTTTCACTGCCACTACCAGGCCAAGCTCTTTTGTGGATTATTGCAACAGCCTTCCAAGCAGCTTCCTGCATCCACTCAAAATGCACGATTTCAACTCAGCCTATAAACTAAACCCATGACAATGACTCATAAATCTCTGCTTTTACTCTGAGTCAATCTCTTGCTATTCTCCTCTTCTTCAGTTAGGCCATACTGACCTTCTTGCTGTTCCCTGAAACACATTAAGCATATCCACACCTCAGAGTCTTTTACCATATATTCCCTCAACTATGGAGTATTTCTTAATTCCCTTTCTGTTTTCTCTTCAAAATGTCACTTTATCAATGAATTCTCTTACGAGACTAAGTGATAAGGCCAGCCAAGGCCTTACCCACTAGGATTTCCTATTTTACTGCTTGGTGCACATCCATGGTAATTACTACAAACTGAAACCGGGGGCGGGTGGGGGGGTTGTCTTTCATATTTACTGTTTTATTCCTAAGAATTGTGAAAATATTTTTGTATTTTTATTGTATTTTTATTACCATTTAACCACTGTATACCCCCTCTCCCTGCAATCACCACACTGCTGTCCATGTCCATGAGTCCTTTTTCTTTTTCACTCAATCCCTCTACCCCCTACCCACTTCCCAAGCTGTTAGCCTGCTCTCTATGAGTCTGTCTCTCTTTTGCTTATTAGTTCAGTTTGTTCATTAGATACCACATATGAGTGAAATCATGTGGTCTTTCCCTGACTGGCTTACTTCACTTAGTATAATGAAGTATCATGAAAGTACAATGAAAGAAACATCATATTTGTCTTTCTCCAACTGGCTTACTTCACTTAGTATAATGTTCTCCAGGTCCATCTATACTGATGCAGGGGGTAAAAATTTTCTTCACTTTTATGGCTGAGTAGTATTCCATCATGTAAATGTCCTGTAGTTTTTTGATCCACTCTTCTACTGATGGACACTTGGGCTGCTTCCCTATTTTGATGACTGTAAATAACCCTGCAATAAACATAGGTGTGTTTTTGTTCTTTTGAATTAGAGTTTCAGCTTCCTTTGAATAAATTCCCAGAAGTAGAATCTCTGGGTCATAAAGCAGTTCTATTTTTAATTTTTTTGAGTTATTTTCATACTGCTTTCCATGTGGCTGCACCAACTGGCAATCCCACCAACAATACAAAAGGGTTCCCCTTTTCTCCACATCCTTGTTAGCACTTGTTGTTTATTGATTTATGGATGATAGCCATTCTGACCAGTGTGAAGTGATACCTCATTGTAGTTTTAATTTGCATCTCTCTGATGATTATTGATGTTGAGCATCTTTTTTATATGTCTATTGGCCATGTGTATGTCCTCTTTGGAGAAGTGTCTATTCAGGTCCTTTGCCCATTTTTTAATTGTATATTTTTGGTGTTAATTTTTATAAGTTCTCTGTAAACCTCTTATCAGGTATATCAGCAAATATGTTACCCCTTCAGTAAACTGTTTACTTGGTTGATGGTTTCCTTTGCTGTGCAAAAACATTGACATAGTTCCATTTTTTAACTAATAGAACTGATAAATGAACTCAGTAGAGTAGCAGTATACAAAATTAATACCTAGAAATAAGCTGCAGTTTTATATGCCAGTAATAAACTATCAGAAAGGTAAATTAAGAAAACAGTACCATTCATAATTGCTTCAATATCTAGGAATAAATCTAACCAAGGGATGTAAAAGACTTACATTCAGAAAATTATAAGACACTGAAGAAAGAAATTGAAGAAGATACAAATAAGTGGAAACACATACTGTATTCATGGAAAGAAAGGACTGACATCATTACAATGTCTATACTACCCAAAGCCGATTCAGTGCAATTCCTATCAAGATACCACTGATGTATTTCACAGAACTAGAACAAATATTTCAAAAATTTATATGGAACCACAATAGGCCCTGAATGGCAACTGTGATCTTGAGAAAGAAGAACAGAGTTGAAAGAATCATACTACCTAATATCATACTATACTATAAGGCCATAGTAATCAAAACTGAGTGGTGCTGGCATAAAAACAGACATATAGATCACTTGAACAGAACAGAGAGCCCAAATTAAACCCACTCCTTCATAGTCAATTAATATTTGACAGAGGAAGCAAGCACATACAATAGGCTAAATATAGTTTATTCAGTAAATGACACCAGAAAAATTGTACAGATACATGCAGAAAAATAAAAGTAGAATACTTTTTATTTTTCTTATGCCACATGCAAGAATAAATTCAAAATGGATTAAAGACTTAAATGTTAAGCCCCAAACCATAAAAATCCTAGAAGAAAACACAGGCAGTAAAATCTTGGACATTGCTCATAGCCAATATTTTATCTGATATATCTCCTTAGGCAAGGCAAACAAAAGAAAATACTTATTTTAAATGACACCTCTTCATGGATGTTTTTCTTGACCACCCTTGTACCCAGTCTTAGGTGAGTTATCTCTGTTGCACATTCTCATCAAAAGCCCAGCCTTGGTAGCACTCACTGCCCCGTTACTTGCATTAATGTACTGATCAGTAGATAACGTTGCTCCACTAAAGGTAAGTTCCCAGAGGACAGGAACCAACCCTGTCTGGCTTTGAGAACAGGAGCATAACAACGGTTCTGGCACATCATAAATACTCAAACTTGTAGATAAGAAAGATGGTTGGCTGAAAAAAATGATTTAATGAATTCTCTGCTCCACTCATGCCAAACTATTTATAGTTCTGTGGGGCCTCTTATTTCTCTCTAAAGTTCTACCTGGTATCTTAAACTCAGAATAAGCTTGGAAGTCTTCTCTAATAATATTGAATCTACCCCGAAATTGTTTATGCCACTTTCTGTGCCATCATAGTCTATTTATTTATTCCTCTGTGAAAGGATTGCAATCTGAACTGGAACTGAAGAATATGAAATAAAGAATCTCATGCATGCACCCTCAGAAAAATCAAACTTAAAAAGTGAGAGATATTCCATAATTGTCTGATTTACAGAAAACCATGATTTATCTCTTGAGCAATGAGCATCTGCCAAGAAATTTCTCCCCATCCTCAAGTCAATGAACTTACTTCTGAGATTCAGGCTGGACATCCCCCTCTTTCCAGTCCTTGCCCATCAGTACAGCTCACGCCACATCCTCAGTGGGCTCTCTTATAGCTTGCCATAGCATGCAGTTCCAAAATTGCTATTCCCAAATAACGTCCATTTATTGCTATTTGAATTTGCCTCTGTTTACTTTCTTTATCTTGGCTTACACATTCAACAATTATTTTTGAACAATTTTTAACCAGGCTGGCCTAGAAGCTGTATATACATCACTCAAAACAAGCAAACAAAAACAAGCAAAGTTCTTCCCTCATAGAGCTTATATTACAGTGGGGGCAGTGTGGGAAGAGACACAGAAAATAAACAAAGAAATATATAATGCCATCAATTAATGAGTGGTGCGATGAAAACATAAATCAACGTAAATGGATAGAAAGTAGGAGTGAGTACTTTCAACAGGGAGTACAGGAAGTCCTCCGTGATGTGCAGTGCAGAACAGAGACCAGGACAGTGAGAGAGCACACCCTGCAGACATGTGTGGTGTCCTTGGATTAAGGCCCAGATCCCAGCTCCTTAGTACTTTAACACACACGGCTCACAGCAGAACCCTTCCCCAGTTCTGATGTTTTTCCTACACCACCAAACTATTCGATTCCAACACTGCCTGCCTGGAGACAGCATCATATCTCACAGGTTAAGGTCTCAGTCCTACAAGACTGTCTCCTCAGACCCCGCTTCAGATGCCAGTCACAAGTCCAGATTCTTACCTATACTTCTGACCTGCTGGCTATAGATCAGAGGTTCCAACGACACACTGCTCACTGAACTCAGAGAAACATTTTAGTTACTAGATTACCAATTTATTATAAAAAGGACATAATTCATTGGAACAGTCAGATGGAAAAGATGCACAGGGCAGGTATCTGGGAAGGGGTACAGAGCTTCTGTGCTCTCAGAACATGCCGTTGAATGTTCTCCACGTGTTCACCAACCCAGAAGCTCTTTGACCCCATGCTTTTGGATTTTTATGGAGACTTCATTACAATGGCATGATTGTAATGATTAACGCAGTGTCCATGGATGACTGAGCTCAAGCTCCAGCTCCTCTCCTCTCCCAAGAGGTTTAGAAGGCAGGACTGAAAGCTCCAATCTTCTAATCACATGGTTGGTCCTTCTGATGACCAGGCCCAATGCTTACTCTCCAAAAGTTATCTCACTAACATAAATTCAGGCGTGGTAAAGAGGTTCGTTATGAATAACAAGACATCTTTGTCATTTGTATTACTTAACAAATTCCAACAATTTCAGGAGCTCTATGCTAGGAATGAGAGAAAAATCAATGATATATTTATTATAAATCATAGTATCATGCTTTCTTTAGATGATTTCTCTTAGATGTAGAGAGCAAGTATATAGAGATTCCATTAAACCACTCTTTCTTTTCCCCTCAGGCATGCAAAGCCAATGACCAAATGGTGTAAAGGCACAAAAGTCCAGCTCCTTAGCCTGATGCAATTCCTGCTCCAGTGGGAAGGCACTCTCCTAGTGCCTCCCTTCCCTCGTTACTTGCACTTGAATCCTTGGCTCTGGGTGTACTTCTGGGAGAATCTGACCGAGGATGTAGAAAAAACAGCATTGCAGGCATAGGAAATGGGAAGTAGAAAGCAAAAAGATGGAATATAGTCAAGCTGTTGGAAGAAAAGCAAGGAGGCTGGTGTGGCTGAAGTAAGAGAGCAGTGAGGGAGGTAAGAAACAACATGGAAGAGATGACCCAGGTATCTGCACCTCTCCCACACCCACTGGGGCTCTGGGAACTTTGGGGCAGGGGCCACATCTCCTGCATTCCTTTGGCTTTGGTATCTACATTCTTTAGATGTTCAGTAATATTTACCTTTTTTAAGAATCAACCAAGTGAATATTTATTTGAACTATTGCCTTATTTCCCATTCATCTACTTGAATATTATTTCCCCTGATATTTCAGAAATGTCTTTAATTCCCATTTTTATAAATAAAAAATGAAAGATTGATGGAACTGCAGCAATATACATAGAAACAAGTCTAGCTTCAGATGACTAGACTAACTAACTGAACAATTTTATAAAGTGTAAAAGAAAGTGTGAGAAATCACCTAGATGGCTAAGGTATTCTTGTCATAAACTGTCATAGTGTTGAAAAAAATCCTGCATCCCCAATTATAAGTTACTTCTTTTTATGCCCAGTTAAAAAAAAAAAACTATTGGATTTTATTATAGCTTTTATTTTAAATTCATGAGGCAATAAAGTAAAATATAAATATTTAATTAATTACATTTGTCTACTTTGAGGTTATAAGAATGGATACTGATATAAATATTTCAGAAAATCTCTGTCTATCCAAAGTAACAGTTTCAAATATGTGGGTTAAAAATAATTCTATTACCCATATACACAACAATCAAAATATTTCCAAGAGCTGAAAACAATTATTCTGTGGGTGAACTTGATTATACCCAGGTAGGTTGCCTGCCAAGCATAAAATGAATCATTAAATATTAATAATTCTCAATTTCCTGTATAGCTGTCCTGAAAACATTTACCACATCTAATAAGCTCACTGCCATTGCCGATGACTCATTCTTAACTTCTGGTGTTGGACTGGATCCCTCATCTTAGCACGTGGTATTTTTTATCTTTAGCAAAACCTTCTCCCAGAATTTAAATTGGATGTTTTTAATAGTGTTCAGGCTTCCTCTGAATTATTGACCTTTTAATGATACCTTTCATTTATCTGCTATGCCCATTTCATACCTACAGAGCAAACATTTACCTTTTTCTTAATAAAATATTAAATTTCATCATTATGCATCATTAGTAATAGCACACTATTTTAGTCTCTTGTGGCTGCTGTAAAACATTACCATGAGCTTGGTGGCTTAAAATAACAGAAAATTCCTCACAATTCTGAAGGCCAGAAATCCAAAATCAGTTTCACTGAGTCAAAATCAAGGTGTCAGCAGGGCTGTGCCCTGGAGGCCAGAGAAGACAATCTACTCTTCGCCTCTTCTAGTTTCCAATGGCTGTTGTCATTCCTTGGCTTGTGGCCACATCTCTCTCAATACAGCTTTCATGTCTGAGTGTTTTTGTCAAAATTACCTGATTCTTAAAAGGACACGTGTGACTTTGTTTAGGGGCCCACATGTTTAATCCAGAATAAGCACCTCCTATCAAGATCCTTAATCACATCTTTTGCCAGGTAAGGTAATATTCACAGGGTATTAGGATATGAACATATCTGAGACCACATTTTTTACCTACTGCCTATACCCATTAAAAACTACTTTATATTTTAAATGGAAAAAAAGCTGTATCATGTGCTCTTTTAGGATGTTGTTAAGACTTTTAAAATAATGTTGCCTATTAAATACTGTAAGTATACAATTTTTAAGGAAAAAGAAAATATATATATAAAGATATAGAAAAGGAAAAAAGGTATATAAAAAGAAAAATAATCCAGGGGTAGGGATGGAATCAGACATGATTTAATAAGTGTTCTAGTTTAGTCTCTCTGAAGCCTCTTAGCTTTGCCCTCCTCTGCCTACTGCCTCTGTTCCCCAACAGGTAGCAAGAAGGCCTTTTTAGATCTAGGCTTAATATCTGCACACAATAGTATCCAGAAGTAAAGAGAAACAGCCTTTTCCAAAAATCCTCTCCCAAGAGTAAAGGACCACCAATTGCAGAGGCCTTGGGTAAGTGTTCCCTTGAAGCTCACTTAAAAGCATGTGCCCATTGCTGAACTAACAGCTTGAGGCCAGGACAATTCCTGGTTCAGACAGGTGTGGGCCCAGATTCCTGAACTTCGGCCAGGAAAACAGGGTTTCTCTGAGACATTGGAGACTCGGACTTAGTGGGTAGAGGGAGATTGCCTAAATTTGCTTTAATATGAGTAGGAAAGTGAGGGTGTGCAGGGAGATAAAACTAGGCAATTTTTAGTAAATTTTAGGGAAAAACCTTACTGAATCACTAATGTATGCATGTCTGAACTTCTTTTGTGTAACATCTATGTTAAGTGCTAGTTACAATACGGATAGCTAACAGAGAAATCCTAATAACTTTTTATATTGTTTTGAAATGCAAATTTTAAGTGATTCTCTATGTTAAATTGAAAATTGCAATTAGGAAAAGAAGTGCTATCTAATTACCAAAAGGATATCGCAAAATGTAGGTCAGAAGTAATTGTGTGGAAGGAAACATTTATACCTCTGCCACTTGCAGAAGCATGCACAGACCTCAGACAACTGTAAATACAGCCCTGCTACCCGTGCTTTTTCGAAGATCATGCGTGTAAATTCCAGTTGTAAGCAATTTCATTCTTATGGGAAAGACTGAATTTTTTAAGTAATATGAATATAAAAAGAAAAACAATTAAAACTAATATGATTAATGAAAGATATTTTCATCATTTTTTAACATATTCCCTGTGAGATAATATGTCTGACAGCTTGGTAAGTACTGAGAAATGCTTTAACGATACGCTCCGGGTGAAACAGAGAACAAAGATGTCGCCTGTCTGTCACTTAATCTCGAGTTACTTGAAGCCCATCTTGCACTTGATGCTAAGTATTTATCTACCAAAGCACAGTGAAGAAGTTTTGAAACATGTGCACAAAAATGTATTATTTTGTTGTTCACTATCCCTCAATTGTACCCATCATGAAAATTTGAGACAAATGTCAATTCATCCCTAGTGGCAATAATATATAATCATGCTTCCATTAAATACTTCAATTTAGCCCTAGAAAAGTTTCAGAAAAATCAAATTGTTGACAGAAGAGAACATTATTCACTTCTAATGTGCTTTCTATGTTTTGTATTTTTCCTTTCATTGCCCACTTTGAACAGATTTTCTGTAGAAAATGTCTGAAGAAAAAAATAAACACATGAGTTATAGGAATACAGCAACAACAGAACAGAGAAAATAGTTTCCTTAAAAGGGTTTATGAAAAAAGAACACACTTTGGGAAATAGTATATTTATTATTTTAAAAATAACTTTATGAGGAATAAATAGATAATAAGTCATCTCATGATAAAACTGATTAGTATGATTTAAAGTATTTGACACTTAACAGAACTCCTTTTATGAAAATTATATATTGAAACTCATACCATGAAGCAACAAGAGAACATCTGGCTACAAAGAATGCCATTTTCTCGCATATGAGGGTATGGGTGGTTATCCTCCAACAAATGTATAAATAACATATTTGTTCTGGGGGACCCTTTATAGCCTAAGAAAATGCCATTAAGTTACTGTCAAGAAGGTTGCTTGCTGTGATGTTTTCCTTAGATCTAATAAATAATAGTTTCTGAATAAATCAGTGTATACAAAAAAGTTAAGTACTTGTCAAATATTCCTCTTTATCATCTACTTCAAAAGTTTCCTTTTTCTTCATATACTATTTTCTTCCCTGTCATTAAGGCATTTGAAAACCAATATAACTTTCTTTTGTAATCTGAGAGTACATATCTACCCAAGTGGATAATATTTGTTTTTACTCTGATATAAATACAATGAAGTCAGGTTATACATACTTAGAAGTGCACAACTTTAAGCTTGTCGGCCATGTAAGTAATATAACAAAAAAAAAAAACCTAATTGAAAATATATTATCGGAATTCATGCTTCCATGATGTATTAAAAAATGAATTTGACAAAATAATCTGGCAAAGATATGGCCACGTCTATATGGGGGAAGGGGGCTCAATGAAAAGTAATGGAAATTCTCTCCCCCTAGTATTTATCCCAAGAGGTTATCCAGAGATGTATCTTTGGAATCTGGGTTTCCCTTGTCCCATGAAAAAGATAAATTTATGTTTTCAAATGGATTATCCAAGAGGGTTAAGGCAGAAATAGCTAAAATGAAAAAAGAACAAAACGTGAGTTACTGAGGGAGCATGTCCCCATACAAAATGTTTCCCTGAGGCTGAGAATGGAATGGGAGGCATAGGCCTGGCCTGCTGGGTCCCTGCTAAAAGGAATTCTTCTGCAAGAGACAAAACCCCTGATGGAAAAGCCCGTGAAGGTATACAAGAGAACTGATCCCTAACATGTCATGCATGGGCATTTAGTAAGACTTCTGTGGCTAACCTTTTGCTTTCTTGGGCTGAGAAGCTCTGGGAGGAAGCCACACCGCAGTCTTCCCAGAGAATGGATACCTAAAGGCAATAAAACCATCCTTTAGGACTGGTGACTAGTACAATGGAAGGTGACCATCATTCACTGAATTATTTAATGAGGACTTTCTACATGCCAGGTAGTTGGTACTAAAAGCAAGTCTGACTGCCCAGTTTTCCCAAAATTATGTAAATCCTGAAGTTTTTCAGTATTCTACTGGTTGCAAATCCCCAGTAATGAGTGCTACTGAACTTTCACCGAGCTTGGCAAGTGATGACCACAGCCTTTAGAGAACGCAAAATTTCTTCCTCTGCATATCAGGAGTCACTGTGGGCCCACTAGACTCCTAAACATGTAACTGACATGCAGTAGTCCCCAGTCTCATCACTTCCGCTTATCGGGTGACATCATCTGTCATTTTATCAAGTCTCCAGTTTTCTCACTTATAAAATGGGGAAAATATTTCCACCTCCTTTGCAAGATTTACTAAGAATCAACTGATTATGCAAAATTATGGGAGTTGCAGATTACCTTGAAAACTTTGTTTAACTTTTTAGTATTTCAGTTATCTCACTTATAAAATGAGGACAGAGTTTCTCAATCTCAGTATTATTGACATGTTAGGTGGATAATTCTTTCTTGTGGGCACATGCAGTGAATTATATAAGTATATTTAGCCTCTACCCACTAGATGTCAGTGATACCCACTGCAGACAACCAAAAAATGTCTCCAGATTTTGCCAAAAATCCACTGGGGTACAAAATCATCCCAGTTGGGAACCAATGGATTAGAGCTAACTCTAATATGACTTCAACTTTAATATTTTATACTTCTACATTAGATAATGAGCAATAAGAGCACATGGTAAAATTGCAACATGAGATATAAAATAACATTCATTCATTCCCTGAAGGAGTCAGTGACAAGACAATATACACTAAGAGCTTTAGCTGTATTAGACAGAAATTATATTTCAAAGGGCTAACTTAACAGTTGGGGATGTAAACTACACATAAATAATATGTTTAATATTCTGCAAAGCAATGTAGTTTCAGGGTTAGCTATTTAGAATAACACACTTTTAGTAAATATGAGTAAGAAAAAAGGTTAGGGAATTCTTTCTAAGCAAAGTAGGCCATTCACAAAAACTGTGCCACAGACTAGGCTAAGAAAAACCATTACTCTTATGAAGGTGGTCTAAGCTTACATTATTAGAATCATAAAATTTTAGAGTTTGAAGGGACCTCAGAGTTCACCTATAGCATCACCCTCATTTTACAGATGAGGAAATTGAATCTTTTCTCACCCCTTTGGCACTAGCAGCACAGGTAACAGAAATAAGCTTGAAAAATCTAAATCTATGACAACAGCAGAAGGGGGTTGCTCTGTTTAGATATTAAATTTTAAAGAGAATAACACAAACTACGACCTTCTGCTAAATTAGGAAAAACCTGCTGATACTACATAACAGAACATTGCATACAAAATTAAAACAATAGTAACGGAAAACACACTGTTGCCTGGTGGGGTGTGTGGGATTTCCCAATGGGAAGTTCAAACGTGTGGAAAAAATTTCTTAGTTCTGAGAACGGCATTTAAAGAATTTCCTGAACTAGGTATGCACATGACTAAAGGCAGTGACTTCCCAATCTCAACTCTTGCCGCATGTTATTCAGTACACCATTTATTTTAAATTAAAAATGAATAGTAGCTCAAAATTAGTGCAACATATTTGAAATGGCTGGTAACTTTCCAGAGCCAGTATGCTAATGCAAGTGTCTACAGGGACCAAGAAGGCAACGCGAATGTGCGAAGGAGGCCAAGTGTAAAATAGCGGTTAGCATCATGGTTGCTGCGCATAAGCCTGAAACATGGGTCTGGGGATGCTCACACGTGATCTGTTTCTGAGAATGCTGTAGAAACAAATTAAAGAGCCCCTCAGAAACATATTTCCTGATTTTAAAGGTACTTATTAGATATATTTAGACACTCAAGTATTAATAATAAGAGCTAGGAGAGGTTGAGACTTAGAAGTTATTACTTCTTTGAATTTATTCTTATAAAGAAGATTTAAAATATTTTTACTTGGCAGATAGATAATATAGGAAGTTGTTTTTGTAAGATCTAAGTTGGAAAACATTTATATTGGGATTATATGCGTAAATGATTAAGTAATAAATTTTATTCTTGGCATTTCTTTATATTCTCTAGTTCTTCTCTTTTTAAGGGGCTAGAAATTCTCAATTGCTTTAAATAAAGGTTGACAAATAAACAAAAAGCAAAAGAAAAGGAGTTAATTCTTGGGTTTAGAATTTCAAATGCCTAGTATAGTGAAGTGGTCTACTTTAATTTGTATATACTTACTCTTAACTTTGTATGGCTTCCAAAACAAATAGTTGAGAATTGGCGGCACCCCCAAAATAGAAGCCAGTCTCAGCCCCACTTTTTCCATGCGTGCCACTAGGGCACATACACACAGAAAGCCATACACTTGAAGACTGAAATCTTGAAGAGGTCTCAGCTTCCTGTATTTTCCTACACTCTAAAAATGTCTTGCATAGAACATTTTCCTCAGGTAAATACAACAATATTCTAGCATCAGATGTGGCCAATTATAAGTAGGCACATAAAGAAAGCTTCCCATTAGAAGCAGAATTATAGGACCATTTTTTATCAACCCCAGACATTCATTCTAAAAGACACAGGCTTCAGGAAAGATGACAGCTTTTATACTCATCTTTGTAAGAAAAGAAGAGTACCCCCCTCCATCAATAAAATCAATGTGCTGACTCCATCAATAAAATCTCATTTCTAACTTCCTTTCTGCTAATTAACAAGTCACTCCCTTCACCAACAAAAGTTGTTGGTGACAACAACTTTTATTTCTAATGTTCATTATGAACATAAAAACATCTCTGAGGGTGACGAAGGCACAGATAGTTGAAGCATTTGTTGGGTGGCCTCTGGGTCTGATTAAAGATTAGTTGATTTTTCCTAGGGTGAATATGCTAATGAGTCCAACTGAATTCCCTGAGAGATTAACTTAAAGCAGCTAACACAAAACTCAGACCAGAACATCCATTTTCAAATTTTTTTAATTAAAAATATGTAGACATCATATTTACTTCAGATTAAGGTCCTGGAAATGACTTGAGCAAAGACAGTGGAGGAAAATATCAGAAGTAAGAGTAAAGTTTCTTTTGTGGAGACTAGAAAAAATTCCTTGAGTTGGTAGGTAACAAAAAAGTCAGTGAATGCTTGAAAAAGGAATAAGACCATTTAGGTCAGAGACAAAAGACAAAAAAAAAAAAAAGAAGAACTGAAGAATTTACTCAGAATTGTCCAGAAAATACCTATTTTAACCAAGAACTCCTATTTTCCCCTTTCAGGGATAATAATGTTAGCAAAGCAACCCATTCACTCTTTCTCCATTAAAATAAGCACTGTACATTATCTTTGCAAAAATTATACAAGATATTGAAGGCCCTGGACTTTTTAAAAAAATCAATCTCCTTAAAGATTTCATAGAGCATTAAGGAAGATAGAGATATATGGATGTTTTAAATATGAAACTGTGCATTACACCATAAAAACATGAACACATTGTTTTGGAGACAGAGGTACATCCAGTGAGCTAGAGCATTCATGGAAAACCTTCTGGGGAAGACTATACTGAATAGAATGTTTGTTCTGGAATGTTTGATTTAGGAGACTATAGTTTCAGCATAGGGGAGAGATGAGGATGGACAGTAGTGGTAAGACTAGGGAAAGACAGAATTAATACTAAGAAAGAAAATTGATGTGAGTGAAAAATTATAATGGGTAGGATGGTTATTAGGGTAAATTATGGCAAAGACTGTTAGTTAGATCTTCACCAAACCTACTTCTTTTTCTTCCTGAGCTCTCAGCTGGACTGCTTGACTTTGATATAACCAAGTTACTAAATTCTAGTTAATGGGCTATGAGCACAGGTGATATGTCCTATTCCAGGCAACTCGCACCATGCTTGATCCTTTAGGCTCTTTTTTCCCCACTGGTAGTGGGTAATAAAATCCTGAGATTTTTTTAGTGACTGGTTTCTAAGTTACCTCTTGGAGGACATGGCCCTACCCATTTGTAACACCACTGAATAAGAAACCAACCTCTATCATGTTTGAGTACTTACACACTTTGGAGTTTGTTGTTAATAGTAGGATATCTTCAGAAGACAACAATGAACAACAACAAACAGATATTTGAATACAGATTAATAGTGGTGCCAACATCTGAAACAACACAGAACAGGTTTATGGGAAAAGATGAAAGATCAGTTTGTCACATTCTGTACAGAAGTGTCTGAGGATGAATCCAAATTGCATATTAAAGAGACACTTGAACATATGAATATGAAGGGGAACATTCTCAGAGGTTTAAGTTAATTTCAACTAAATTCTGAAGGTGATGGTGAGTTATTTAAAAATTATTGAACAAGACAGTGTTGCATGTGCCTTTGAGAAAGGTCATTCTTAGGTATAGTATGGAATATAAGACTGGACCCTGAGACTAGGTCATGCTAAAGAAATTTAATCTTAAATTACCCTTACCAAATAAAAAGGGGGGTTCAGCTGTCTGTCACCACAAAACTCAAATTCATGAGTCAGACATTGGTGCAAAGGAAAAATTTTATTCATGTGCTGCACACTCTGGGAGAGTGGTGAACTCTTGTCTCAAAGCCCATCTCCTCAGCAAGGCCAAGACAGCAGGCAGTGTTCAGAGTTCCTGCTCTGATGTAAAATGCAATCTTTAGAAGCCCACAGGCCGCTGCTAAGCAGACATCCAAGTAGCTTAGCTTGTTCCTGGCTGCCGTCTGTTTCAGGGTCCCTCCTGGAGCCCATATGTGGGGCCCATGGGGCCATGGGTCATGTAGCTGCTGGGGCCACATGGTCGTATGATTGCACCAGCCAGTCCACCACCAGGTGAACAAGAGAACAAGTCTTTGTTCCCCTGGGACTATATTAGCTTGGGTGTGGAGTGGACCAGGTATTTTCTCGTGTTTTGGGTGGGTCCACCTCCTGACTAATCCCTTCTTTCCCCAGGCTAGACTGATAAGCCTTTTTAGCCCAGCACCTCCCCTGCTACCATTTTTACTTCTATGGAGCATGTGCCTGCCTTACCCTGGTCCTACCCCCAATCAGTACCAGAAGGGGGCAAGAAAGCTTTTTCCTCTATCCAATTATCTTGCATGCCATGTCTGTGCTCAGGGTAAGAACCTCCCCCTGCCACAATCATGGCCAATGGGAGAGACTCCCCTGGTACTCTTTCAACTCTGCACTCCCCCCCCCCCACACCCTAGTCTTCTCATGCACAGAGTTGCCTGCACTCAGGGCCCACTAACTGAACCAAAGTCATGAGCAAAGGAACCCTGGAAACCCTTTACAGCCTCTCAGGCAGCGCCAAGGGTGGCCTCAGCCAGTGAATGCAGAATCTGCAGCCAAGGGCACAACTTCTGAAAGGCACCACTTGGTTACCCAGGCAACATGGCCTCAAGCCCATGGGAGGTGCAACCAGGTATAGCACTGCAAAACTCAATGACCTTGCCATGACGCTGGGCAATTCACAGAGGCATTCTTTGGGCATTCCATGTCCTCAGCACTCAAACCTCCTACCTCCATTTCTGAGGAGTGTGGCTCCGTGCACAAGGGGTTCCCATGTCTCATTCCCATGGTCTGTGTCTGTCCCCTTGGTGGCCCCTACTGTTCACCCTCAGCCCACTCCTATCCTTGCTACAAGCTGGAGCCTTCTTGGCAGTCTGGACAGACCCTCTACCAGTAAGAGTACTGCCCTGGCCAAATAACAGCTGAAGTAAACTAGAACCTATGTTTAAAAAGTAAGGAATATCTTCTCCTCGTGTTCTTGTATTCCTCAAACATCTGGGCTATCATTGCTGTGAACAGACAAAACCAATTTAGCTATTCAACTTTTACTATGTTCTTTTCTTAAACACAGAGCAGCCTCAGGACATTAGAAACATGTGTGAAGGGGAAGGAAAAACAGAAACTATATATACACCATATAACATCATCTAAGGAAAGAGAGATTTCTGAGGGTAAAAAGAGGATGCTATTAATAATTGGTATGGAAAATATATATAAGCCAAAATTGTCCCAGACAATTATAGAACTAACCATACAAACTTTACACATCCCACCAAGCAGTATGTTTCAATAAGTACAAAACTCAAACCAAATTCTGACAAATACATAGTCATACAACTTACTTTTGTAATACTAAAGAAGTCTTCACTTTTCATCCTTAGATACTGAGATTAGGTTTTGTATAGAAGGTCTGCTCTATAGTTAAATGAGAAAAAGATTCTCAAACTCTCTCTTTAATAAAGAATCCAGGAGTGGAATTTATTATATCTCTATACAATAGAAAATAAATCCCAAAGGAATTCTTTTGGCTTTCAAAAAGAACTTCACAAATATCTATATCTTCTAGAATACCAAGAAGTCAATTTAAACTTTCTTAAGAGAACAATTTATTAAATTGCCAAAGGTCATAGCAATAACTCTGAAATCTTCAAAGATTTCTTCACAGATTCCTTTTTATGAATTAGATTTTCAAAGATGAGTTTATTTAAATAAAACAGAAAAAGAGGTTGATGATTCATCTTCTTCACACAAATCTTCACAAGGAACTGAGATTAAGTTTAATACATTTGTGATATGATCATTTCACCATTATATGAGAACCAATTTTGTGAAACCAAAAAGTATCTACTTTTCTGCAACTATAGAGAAAAAGAATATTCCACCAATTTTTTGAGATATTTGTTTCCATCAGCAATTAAGATGATGTAAAATTTTAAGCAAAATAATTAGAATTTCATTAGTTATCAGTGAGACAACAATATGAAAAAGCAAGTCCTGGAAGCATAAAACTTAATATGAAGTGTGCTAGGAGATTATTTTTGCAGACGGGTTACTGTGTAATACTGTGACTCTATAGCTGCAGGTGGAAGCAAGGATATTCTACTGTCAGGACCAGACAACATTCCAATCAGATGAGTTGACAGTTGTCCTTGGAATGCGAAACGGCAGGAACAAATGGTGTTAGAACTTCAGGAAGGGTCCCGATGGGCTATGAAGTTTGTATGATTAATCTTGTTTATGCAGGAATGGTAGCCAACCATGTAGCCTAAGCACTGCTTGTTTCTCCAAAAAAAATTATGTTATTCTTCTCTTTGCATACATTCTGTTTATATATTTGAAGTGTTTATTGTGACATTACTTCTACAGTGTGACTTTCTCAATACAATATCTCAAATACTAAGTTGCCACCCACACTTTACATACATAGTCATGCAGACATGTTAGTATTTATATCAAAGTATTTTTAGTTTACAGGGATAATACAAAAGCCATGACCCATCAACAATGTAATAGTGGTCTCTGTGTTCTAAGACCATATAACAAAAATTTCTCTTCCAGACAGTTATCCCTTAAGTATTAAAAGAACAAAAACCTGAAATTATTACCTTGTAATGTAGAAAAAATCAGTGAGGTCACTGATTTCCTTGGGTGTTTTCTCCCAATATATAGAGTGTTTTTTTTTTTTAAAGGCAAAAATGGTCATGAGATTTCACAGGATGAAAAGTGTTGCCTTGGAATCTCCAGAGAAGCACTAGGAGTCCCATTCTAAGTGGAAGCTGAACTGTGGAGAGCAGAGCTTTGGGAGGATCCCAGTGTTTACCTCCTGCCCTAATGTGTTCGACATCCGAAGCTTGTGATTGCGATTGCTTTATATTTCCTCTCACAATGGGGACGCTTTCATAAGCACCTCAAATGCAGGTGCTTTCTTTTAGCTATGATCACAGCTATAAAATGAAGCTTTTATTATTTCATTGAATGAATGCCTCTATGTCATTTAGAACTGAATTTATTTTATACTTCATTAATGCTGAAATCACAGTTTTGTTTTTATGTATTGTTTTTAGTTAATTATGTACCCTTCTTTCTGATCTCTCAAGACACATTGCTCTTCCTGGAATCGTTTCCCACAATCCCACTTTTCAAGAAAGGGCCCTCTCAGCCAGGAATTTATGCCCCCTTTTGTCTAACCATCTCCTACTTTCTTGAAAACTTGAAAATTCACCCATTCTGGAAAGTAGTCCTTCAGTTCTCTGTGAAACTTAGCTGTTGCTCCTTTGTGTCCCAATACTCATTCCATTTTACAACTGTCTAAACTGGCCTTAGGACAAAGTGAACTGCTAATTTCTTCTATGCCCATCCCAATACTGTCTGCATTGTATTCCACCATAATGAAATAAATATCCCAAGCTGCCATTGTAAGAGTTTGCTGTTAAAGTGGTGGCTTAGATATTACTCAACTGAAATAACTGACTGACAGAACATTGATAATGTTTCATTGTTAAAGACCCACATAGATTCTGCAAATGCCACCAGTATACTAGATATTTTTAATAATCTTAAAAATAAAACTTTAAACACTATACTGTAGACACTCCAATGTTTAGCCCTCCAGGTACATTGATCATACAGCTTAACTGACATGTCATTTAAAATTGCTTTATTTGAACTGAAACTACCAAGAAATGAAGTCATCTGGATATAACACTGAATCACGTTTTTAGGGACACTAAGTTTTACTTTAGAAAATATTGAACAAACAAGCAAGCAAAATATAACCAGTGGCAATGAAATAAAGAACATACCAACAGTAACCAGAGGTGAGGGGGGAGGGGATAACAGTGGGAAAAAGAGGAAAGGTCGTCAAGAAACATTTATAAAGGATCCATGGACAAAGCCAAAGTAGGGTAGGATCAAGGGTGAGAGGTGGAGATGGGTGGTGTAGGGGGTGTGGTGGGGAGAAAATGGAGAGAACTCCACTTGAACAATAATAAAAAAAGAGAAAATAAAAATTTAAAAAATTTGAAAGATTATTTCATTATAGTATTCTGATGTGTATTTTATTAATACATTTTTAAATGAATAGTTCTCATGATATTCTCCAAGGCTTTAAGCATTTTCTTCAGCCTTATATCAATAATATTACCAGAAGATTATGAATAAGCAGAAAAATCTAAAAAGGCTTAAGCTTTTAAATTAATCTCTATTTTGATGTTTTTATTATTTAAAGAACTCTACTAAATGAATGCCATCATGGCTAATATTTTTATTAAAAAGGGAAGCTAAGACAGCAAAGGAAATAATCGGTCAAAATGAAAAAGAAACCCATGAAATTAAAAAAAAAAATACTTTGCAAACCATATATCCCATAAGGGGTTAATATCCAAAAATATAAAGAACTCATCCAACTCAAAAGCAAAAACATAAATAAACTGATTAAAAATGGATAAAGCACCTGAAAACATATCTGTCCAAATAAGACATAAATGGCCAATATCTTTACAAAAATGTGCTCAGCATCAATAATCATACGGGAAATGCAAATCAAATCATGATGAGAAAATCACCCTACATCTACTAGGATGGCTTTTACCAAATAGATAAGAGGTAACAAATGTTGACAGGAAGTGGAGAAAAGGGACCCCCTATAAACTGTTGATGAGAATCTAAATTTGTATAGACACTATGGAAGACACTATGGTATAAAAGTTCTTCCAAAAATTAGGATACAGCAATCTGACTTCTGAGTAAATATCCAAAAGAAATAAAATCAATATCTTGAAGAGATTGCTACATTTCCATGTTCATTGCAGTATTATTCACAATGGCTAACATACAAAAAGTATCTAAGTATTATGTAATCAATAGATAAATGGATACAGAAAATGTGATGAATTAAACAATGGAATATTATTCACCATAAAAAGATGAACACCCTGCCATTTGTTGTAAGATAGGTGAACCTAGGAGACATTATGCTAAAGTAAAATAACCCAGACAAAAAAGACAAATACTACATTACGGTATTACTTATAATGTTTAGGGGGGAGAAAGGTCAAAGACATGGAAACAGAGAGTAGAAAAGTGGTTGCTAGGGCCTGGTGGAAAACAGAGAGGTTGATAAAAGGGTTCTTCAGTTATAAGATGAATAAGGTCTGAGCATCTAACACATAATGTGGTGACCACAGTTGATAACACTGTATCAACTGCATAACAATTGAAATCTGCTAAAAGAGTGGAATTTACATGCTCTCACCAAAACACACCAAAAAATAATCTAAATTTGTAAAGTGATAGATTAGTTAATAAACGTTGGTGAGGTGAATCCTTTCACAACAGATACAAATCATCACAATGTATAACAATCTTATTTGCCAGTTATACACCAATAAAGCTGAAAACATATTAATAATACTATATTGTATACTTGAAATTTGCTAAGAGAATAGATCTTAAGTGTTCACAGCACACATCCTCCCAAAATGTGAGGTGATGAATTCACTTGATTGTGCTAAATATTTCATCATATACAAAGGTCTGTCTGGAAAATGTCCAGCCATTGTTAATATAACTAGAATGGTTTGCACAACATTGCTGTAACCTGGCAGCCAGGAAGAGGGGACTGGAATGCTCACAGAGAACAATGACAGCTTGACTGTACTGGTCAGCGAGGCCAGTACATACTGTTGTGTGAGCATGTGTATTGGGTGACTGTCGCATTTATAATGAATGAGCAAGTACAGCAATGAATCTGTATGAAATTTCACATTAAGCTTGAGTGGAAACTATTAGGATGTTTCAGAAGGCCACAGCTATGGGCAACTAATGATTGGCAGCTTTATCATGGCAATGTGCCCACTCATGCATCACATCTCATGCAGAGTGTTTTTGCGAAACATTAAATCACCCAGGTGACTCAGCTCCCTACTGCCCAGATTCGGCACCTTGTGACTTCTGGCTTTTCCCAAAACTAAAATCACTTTTGAAAGGGAAGAGATTTCAGACTGTCAGTTAGATTCAGGAAAATACAATGGGGCAGCTAATTGCAATTGAGAGAACTGTGTAAGGTTCCAAGGTGCCTACTACGAAGAGGACTGAGGCATCATTGTCCTATGTACAGTGTTTCTTGTATCTTCTTCAGTAAATGTCTCTATTTTTCATATGACTTGGCTGGACACCTTCTGGGCAGACCTTGTATATATATTAAACCATCATATTGTACATACTATATACATAAAATTATTATATTAGTGATACCTCAATAAAGATGGGGGGACCCCACAATAAAAAAAGGAGACAAGTTCAGTTAGAGAGGAGGATGAGAAGCAGCCCAACCCCCTTCCTCCAGCAGTAGTTGAACTGGGGTGGGACCAAGCCCTTCACAACCATCACCAGCCCCACCTAGGGGGCCTTGGCCATCTATCTGGGACTGGATGGTGGTAGGTGGCAGGTTAAGAAGAAGGGCAGCCCCTGAAAGCCAGGAGAGGTCTCAGGCTGAGAAGGCAGGTTGGTGTGGAAAAGAGCTTAGTTACCTCAGGGCAAGAGCTGCACAGATCTGGGCATGTGGGCGACACTGTGTCTCACCTGGATGAGATCTCACCCCATCCAGACAATGATGGGTGAAGGCCTTTCAGGCCAGCAGGTGTGCAGAGACCTGGAAGACAATGGGGAAGTGGGGAAGTGACAAATTGGGCACCTAAACTGTGGTGTTGGAAGAGATGGTAGAATAATGTGCTGCATTTGGTCAACAGGAAGTCCTCTCCACCACATGGGAAGTCACTGCTCTTTGTGGAAGTCCAGTGTATATGATATGAAAAAGTCTCCTCTCCACCCACCAAACTTTTAAATTTCTACCTATTTCTCTACATTTATTCATTACCTGTGTATAATAAAGCAGAGTTTTAAAGACACACCTGGCTTGGAAATGCCTTTTAGTAAAAAAAGAAGACAAAAATTTAACCACAGATAATAAGTTCCCTCTGGAAATGACTTCCAGAAATGGAAGTGTTAGACCATCTCAAGAACTGACACTTCCACATTTGATCAATGGGTTAGCTGAGAAGAGATGGAACAGAAGGCTGTGAAGAGGCTGATTAAAAGCTGAAGGAATTTTTCATCTGTAATTGGTATGTGAGGACTGAGGAGGAAAATAACTAATATATTCAATTCATACGAGGGCACTAAAAGCTAATGTAATACGTGGGTTACAAAAATGTATATAATTATAAACACCACAGGAAAAATATATACATACCAGTATTACACAGAAGCATAAAATAAAAAAAGAGAATCTGCAGAGATGATTCTGCAATGAAGAGGGAAAATGGTGCTACGTCAGACCGCACAGACGTAGAGGTCATATTTATGCTACAACCGCCCTCTGTTGTCCCTCACTACTGTACACGCAGTTTACAGTGCCGAGGACTGTTTTTGTAGTAGCTATCTTTTCTAGATGTTCTGAAGTGCTTTATGCTAAAAGTATGTAGTAAAATAACAGTTTGTAAATATTTTCATTAAATTTCTTTGAAATACCATTAAGGTAAGTGGCCAAACCACTTCCGCAGTAGCACACCTGCTGTTTGTGCCCAGGTGACAGGGGAGGAGGACGGGGAGTGAAGTGCACAGGGCGCTAGGCCAGTGTGTTCAGGGTGAAAGAAGACTGGGGTCCCACGTCCTGTGCGTCTTGTTCTACTTTGCTGTGGAGATAATGTGTGTCATAGACAGATGAGTCTCAATTTTACATCTGGTCTCTCCAAATGATAAGGAGTTTGCCACATATTACAAAATAAAAATTAGAAAACTAGTACATTTTATGGTAAAATTCATGGGAAAGGCTGTGTTCTGAAAATCTGAGCCTTACAGTCAGTCTGTCGGATTGACAGACGGGTGAGAGAAGGGGAATGTTTTGAGCCAGAATGTTCCCATTTAGAAGACACTTTCGTAGTATGACTATGGGTAGATGTGTGCAGTTCACTCAAGGCTACTGTATACACAGTGAACAAACTAAGTTCTTATTTCAAACAGCGGGTCTATATTAAAAGATGTAGCAAAACATCACCACAAACTTACAGGCAAAAATTGTGGGAAATATTGTCTTTCAGAAATAAAATTCCAAAACCACTTATATGAGCAATATACTACTATTGATATTGTTCAGTGGTTTGGAGGAAGTGGAAAGGAACAAATTACAAAAATTTGGTAGTGTATTTATAGGTGGGCAGTTTTAGTAAACCATTTTTTGTATGGTGTGTGAATTTTGTTTTGATGTCTATATAGTGTATATACACAAATGAATCATAGTTTTGCAACATCTAGTCACTAGATGTTTGAAAATTTGCCAATGTATGACAAAGTAAATTTCATAAAAATAAAATGAACACATTTTGCACACTTTGTTTTAAAATTTATAGGCAAGCTTGAGTCCTATAAAGGATTTTAGAAAATGTACTTGTTCAATTACCTCTAAGCTTTACAGATGTCTCTACTTGTCCACTGTGCTGGTAGTAGAGAAAAGAAAGTAAAGGAATATTTAGAGTAGTTAGAACCATAGTTATGCACTTTAATTTAACAGTAGTATTTATAGAGTGGAAAGTAGACAAGTTCTTATATGAAATACCTAATTTTCCAGATGCATTTAAAACTAAATGTTGTAAAATGTAGCTTGTAAATAGCTTATTTAACATTGATGAGTAATATTGTCTTGAGAAATAGAATTGACAGTCTTTTGGAAAAGTATATTGTTCAGTAGATTAAAGGAGGCAGGAGGGAAGAAATTGCAAAAGTTCTTTTTCTAGTGTATGGTAAAAAATTTCTAATTACCTAATGTTGTACATATAATGTGATCTTTTTAACTTTGCTAAACTATGTATATTGTGTATGCACTGCATGAATTAGTCTTTAATGTATAAGGTACAGTATTTACATATTAAAGAGGTGACCAATGTATGACCAAAGTATAGTCAGTCAATAAACCAATACATTTTGTACAGTTTGTGTTAAAATTCATAGACAGGCTGTCTTTAAAAATGCCATCTAGAAATAACATTGTAAACCTTCATCTCAGTGACTCATGTGCCTGTTCTCAACCGCTGCGTTGGTGTGGAATGAAGGAATTGGAGAAGTAAATGGTTCTAGACTATAATGTTCCTATTTAGAAGACACTTTCAAATGTAACTATTACCACATATATATAGTTTAGTCAACACTACAGGGCATATATAATAGACAAATATAAGCAATTATTTGAAACATACAGTTTTTCTGATATTTAGAAGTGCACAGATTACATTAAAAATAGAGATGGTAATATAACACACTTTGTAAATACTCTTAAAATTCATGTGAAATATGATCTTTGGAAATGCAATGATCAAACCACATCTTTGAGAGATACATTGTGTCTATGCACCAGTTCTGAGAGAGGATGGAGGAGCAGGAAGTGCAAAAGGCTCTACGCCAGTACTTTCTTGGTGAGGCAAAAATTAACCACTGTCCCACAAGCCGGAGTACTTGCTGTGTACCTCGCAAATCTAATGGAAAAATGAGACCTGTTTTCACAATGCCTGGTCTTTCTAAATATTAAAGAGTTTGACATTCTATGACAAAAGTTGGTAAAATGAAACATTTTGTGTCAAAATTTGTCTTCTGAAAACAACTTGTTCCAAGTGTGCAGTTTATTCAATGCTACAGTGTATGTAATGGACACCCTTAAGTCCTACTAAATACCTAGTGTTTCTAGATGTTTGAAGTGCACAGCACATGCTAGAAGTACAATAACTATCTAATAAAGGAAGTACAATAACTATTTTTTTCCTTTAAAGATTCATAGGAATGATTATCTTTGGGGAATGGGAGTATTAAATTTGACCTTTGAGAGCAAAATACTGACTGTTCCCTGGGTGGCAGGAATGAGGGAGTGGAAGGAAATATATCGTGAAGGGTTCTACAGCCAGGGCTTTTTCGACAAGATCAGACTGTCTGTCTAACCACGGTTCTTTATGTGCACTTTAGTTAATACTGCCATGTATTTATAGGAAAAACAAGTCCTAAGTGACCAAAAGTAGAGATCGTAAAGTAACCTCTCTCTAAATATACTTTCGGTTATACTCTTTGTTAATCAACCTCTTGGAGCTAGACAGATATCTATACTCACTCACGCAAACAGTGGTGGGAGGCGTAGAACAAAGGTGAAGGGAACAGGGCTTGGCGAGCCTGTCCGCATCTGCCAGAAAGCACAGACCACTGTTCTGGGTGGGTACCCTGTGAAGTGCTGATGTTTAGAGTGGACAATGTCCATTCTTTATTTCATAGCACCTATGATTTTACATGTCTTAAGGTAACAATGTATGAGAAATGGTAGAGAGTAAATTAACCAACTTACAGATATTTTTGTTATAATTAATAGAAAAAGAAGCATCTGGGACAAGGGACTTTTAAACCAGCTCTGAACGTATTTCAGGGTTCGTCTATCAGGTTGGTAGCAAGGGACTGGAAAGAAGGGTAAGAAAAGGGATCACGCAGTTGTGTTCTCATTGTGTAGTTTGTGTAGTTTGTGTAGTCGTAGTTGTGTAGTTTGACTATATCCATTCATGTATGAGCATATCTCTTTTGGTTGTAATGTGTGAATACACTTTTAAATAATTTGTTGGAAGTACTTTCTTGCTAATATTTTAATAATCTAGATCTCATCATTAATTCTCTGAGAAGGATTATAGTTATTGTCTTATTTTGTATCAAGCAGTAAGAGAATGCAGTACTTTACTATAACTCTATTATCTTTACCCAGAGTCCTGTTTCCACTTTTGTCTTTTATGAAAACTTTGTCCCCACAAGGGCAGGATTACATTTTCTTTCTTATTTGAGTTGGTGAAATGTCTTCTTGTTTAGCAAAGTACTCACGGCTCTAGGACTTTGAATTAGTAAATATTCATTACGTGGAAAAGCATGATACATACTGTATAATCTCAACCACATAAAATGTATGTTTCGTTGTATGTACACACACAAGGACTCACAACAACACATCAACTGTAAACTCCTTACCATTATGGATGATTTTGTGTTTTTTGCTTCTTATAACTATGCATTGTTCTATAATGCACATATTAACTTTTTAAAATGAGGAAAATGTTATTTTTTTACGTAAGAGCGCAGTGCCTTTTCTTTGTTTAGGATATGATGCATAACAAAAAGAAATAGAAAATCATGCACATATGCTGTTGCTTCTGTGTTGATCTTTTAAAGAAGAATCTATAGTTTCAAAATGTAACTTCCACACTTTCACAGTTGCCCCTAAAATTTAAAATGTTCAAATTTTTGTAACATCATCCTTTTCCAAATTAATGATGATGCTCTGTGGCTAAACAGAATTTTACAGTTAAGTGAGCCTTTCCTGTCGCATAAGAAATGCAAAACCAGGAACAGAAAGGGAGTAAAGAGAAACATACAGTCACTTGACAACAAAGAAATTTATATGCACTAAGATACATTTTTAAATGATATTTCAGTATAATGGATTGATGAAACTATACTCCACTATTAAAAATAAAAAATAGATATTGAACACCTAGAACATAATGCATTGGAAATTTAACAGCTAAAATCCTAAACATAATAGGATTACTTCTTTTGTTTTTACACACAAAGTCATCACTGCCACAGAAAAATCTAGTAATTCCAACCAGAGACCTTTATTTGTGTAGAGGTCTAGGCTTTGGGGGATATAGGAAGGGATTTGGAGCCAGAGGTACAGACTCTGAACTGATATTTTAGATTAAAACTCTCAGGATGTTCAATTTTCTCCAAAATACTTGGAGCATCTAATCAATCAGTGCAGCTTTGCTGTCTGAAACCAAAACACCCATGATATAATTTCATTTTGTTAAAACCACCCAAGGTCAGAACTCAGAACCTATGTTTCTAAAAAGTCACAGATTCAGAAACTGCTACTGACATCTTCACTCTTCTATGCTAATGATAATAAATATGTGGAAATTCTATCAGTTATAAGTAATCTCACCATTCTTTTCCCAACAGTAAAATGAAGTTATCAAATTTATGTTAGAGGTGTAGAGGTCAGCTAATAAAAATCAGTTTGCTAACATAATGGGTGACACAAACCACACAGGATCAATTGCTTAGGGTTACCGCATGGACGCACTTTACTATATAAAACTCAGGAAACTGGCTTCTTGGTTTCTGTACCTCCATTATAGAGAATCGCATTCTCTCTTTTACTGCTAATTTGGGTGTTAATATCTTTTATAAAGTGTCAGCTGACTTCTAAGATAGCTTAATATCTGTTTTAATAATCTATCTTCCAACATTTTTAACACTTCACTGGTTAATTATATTAGCTGAACAAAAATTCACTGCAAAATGTGCATTAGTATTTACCTTCACCTAAAGTTAATTATCTTGAAAATTTAAGTCAGTAATCACACAGCCCAAAAGTAAATATATTTCATAGCTTCCCCTTTTTTGTGAGTGATATACGCTGTCCTCTTAACCCGTGGTTTGTCTCATGGACACATTTGTCCATGCTGATAAGAAACATCAGAGTGGATGCAAAGCCAGAAAAGAGAACTTTAGCAGCCAGGAATGAAAGGAATTCTAGCCCACCTCCCACCCCCCACA
The DNA here is from genome assembly GCA_004027475.1 of Anoura caudifer. Lineage (NCBI taxonomy): Eukaryota > Metazoa > Chordata > Mammalia > Chiroptera > Phyllostomidae > Anoura > Anoura caudifer. The sequence goes on from PVKU01004993.1 coordinate 111,385, forward strand.
AATCCACAATGTGGTCGATGGCAAGCAAGATCAGCCATCAAAATTCTCACCACAGAATCATTTCCTGAAATCCCAAAAGAAACTAGAGTTGCTAAAGAGTCATTAACACAGTTTTAGCTCTTAAACCTACTTTCCCTTACTCTCCCTAAATCTATCTTTGAAATAAATCAAACTCCATTTTCTAAAGTGGTATTGCAGCCAACAACGAGTTTGACTTTACTTTTATTCCTCTCTTATTTGGAAAGTTATTAAAGCATTAAAAGCTATAACTCTATCAGCTCTAAAGTCTGGATCAAAAAGTTTTTCTATAAACAAGGGAAATGAGAGACACAGATAAAATAAATAACTTGGAATCTGATCACATGAGTAACACCAAAAATAAATGTGAATGTAGGTCACAAACTCATTTAAAATTCTGGGGATTATAGTATTTCCGTGTTAGCAAACACATGGCTCTTGCAGTCAATATTTGCTGCTTCAACTCAAACATCAACAATATTCCTCAGACTAATTAGCTATGTAAGTGGTGATTTCTCCCCAATTAGAGAAACTTGGTAACCTCCAAGTTACTCTATAGGGTTTTTTTTAAATTTTGAGGTATCAAATGAATGTATGTTTTCTACAGATTCAATTTCCTTCTTCTCTGCTAATGAGAGACAAGGGAGAAATAAGCCTTCAAATTGTGTATTTGCTAAAATTACTATGAACAATGCAAACCTGATTAGTTTCTAATAATCACTCATTTTATCATGTCCAAGCCTTCCACCCTGGTTCATTCTGGTGATACACAGAAGGTTTTTTAAGTGTTTTGATGATCATAGAATAGTACCTACAGAACTCCTTAAATGCTGAATTTCACGATTCATAGCCTTTGCATGTTTATAGAGCTGAACTTTATTACTTGTCTTAAACATAGCATAAAACTACAGTAAATGGGTGTGAAAACTTGAAATCCAGAGTCCAGTAATAGAAGAAAGATATTGTTCCCAGACAGAATCATATATCTTAAAATGAGTTGGCATTCTAAAAACGTGTTTTCCTTATCCTACATGGAAAACCACTATCATTAATTTTGACTTAACTTCTCTCTCATTTATATCAATAAATCCCCTGACAAGCTTCCAACTTTGTCTACCTTTATTGTCAGAAAAAGACAAACCACTCTGAAAAATAATGGTGCTCATAAATGAGAGACAAAGAAGCAGTAACAGCTTTATTTACAGATCATTAAACAAAAAAAACCTGCTCACAGAAAAGACCTCTGTGTAAGGTTCTGGACAGGGCAGGCATCTTCCAGATGGGTCAGTTCATAGAAACACCTCACCGCTTTTACCAGGAAATCCAAGAAAAGCTCTCACTACAATAATAATGATCTGTAATGTTCACCAAATATCAAGTAACTATGCAGCAGAATTGTGCTCTTGGAGAGATATCTAAATGTATTAATTTAAGTGATAAAACGTTTGTTAAATTCACTGTCATAAGTGGAACATGCTCTTTACTACATAAACATTCTTCTACAAGCCATCTTTGTAAATACGTCTTTTTATTTCTCTTGGAAAAATACCTAGGAGTGAAATGGCTGGTGTGCCAGTTATCAGCATGTTGACATTCTGCTCTAAATCTGCCCTTCGTTTTCAGGTCTCTTGCAGCACTTGGTGACAGCGACACACAGCACCTTCCTGTGGGCCTTCCAGCACTCTCTGGGAGGCTTTCCAACAAACTTCCACTGTGAAGAACCTCTCTGGGGAAGGCTTCCCCCAGCACTCCGAAGGACATGTTCCTAGTGAGTTCCCCCCGCATAGATAGTACCTCGGCGAACTTTGCCATCCCGTGACCACAGCTGTGCTCTCCAACAAAGTTGGGAACTCAGCTCAGGGGCTGGAAAGGACAGAGGCTCCTTGGTGAGTGCTTCATCTCAGCCTTAGGAGTACATTTAAAACTTTCTTTACCTCTCGCTATCTAGACTCCATTACTCCAAACCTGTTAATTCTTTGTATTAAGCTTTCGTTCTTCAATTTACTGTGTAGTCTCTGTCATCTGATTGGACTGATACAGCTGGATTACAGGGAAAAAAATGTATAAGTTTAGAAGCAACGGACAACTAGTTTTCTGGAAAGTTGTGTAATTATACACCTCCATTAGCAATGTATGATGGTTTGGTTGCTCCACCTGAACACCTATATTTAGAGTTGCTGTGTTTTTAATTTTAATCATAATACTGTCTGTATTAGAATTTAACCTTGGTTTTAATTTTTATTTCCTGAAAACTTCTATGCTTAATGATTTTTCAAATCTTTATTTGAAAAATACTTAAAGGCTCTTACTCATTCTTACTTGGACTGTCTTCTGATCATTGAATTATAAGATCTGTTTAAACATTCCGGATGCAAGGTTATGGCTTCCCTATTTAATTGTTCCATTTTGTCGTGAGTTTGTTTATTCTCTTAAGTGTGTCTTTTGATGAGCAAAGATTTTTAATTATCATGAAATCTAACTTATTGATTTTTTTGTTTTTAATATTTTGTGTGTGTACCCTAATGAAACCTTAACCACCCTGAGGTCAATGAAAATCTAATCCTTGAAAGTTTATAGTTTTAGATTTTACATGGAGGTCTATGACACAGCTTTAATAAATAATGTTCATAGCTTGAGATAGAGGTCAAGTTGCTTCTTTTTTTCCCTGCATTAGAATAATCAATTTTTCTAGCTTGGCTTTTTGAAGACTTTTCTCCCCTACTCAATGGCTACAGTGCCCTCATCAAAAATCATTTGACTAATATACACTATTTTTTTACTCTCTGTTCAGTTTTCCTGAACTGTCAGTTTATTCTTATGAGAAAGCAACATTCTTTGTTAATGTAGCTGTATAGTAAGTTTGCAATTAATAAAGTTCTCCAACCTGAATTTTTTCAAAATTATTTGGCTACTTTTACATTATAAGATATTTTATTACCACCTTGGCAATTCCTGCAAAAAGTTTGTTGAGATCTTGAATGGAACTGGTTTAAGGCTGTCCATCAATTTGGAGATTATGACAGCTGAAAAATATTTTCTACTCCATGAAAATAGTCTCTCTCTCTATCCATTTATTTAGGTCTTTTTAAATTTCTCTCATCAGTGCATTTTTAATTTTGAGTATAACATCATACAATATTAGATAAAGTGTAAATCTAAGTATTTTTGGTGTTTATATAAATAGCATTGTTTATGATTTTCAATTGTCATTGCTAAGTATAGAGAAATTGACTTGATTTTTATAGTGATCTCATAGCCTAAAACATTGCTGAATTAGTTCTAATAATTTTATACGTCTCTTAGAATTTTTATATGTATATATAATTATGCCATCTATAAATAATACAATCCTTATTCTTTTCTAATTTGTATGCCTCACATTGTTTGCCTTTTTTCACTCATAGAACTAAAATAAAATGTTGAATAAAAGTAGTGAATTTTGGTATTCATCATTATATAAGATAAAGCAAATAGTTTTCTGTAAATGTTCTTAATCAGGTTGAGGAAGTTCTCTATTATTCCTATTTTGCTGAGATTTTCTTAACATAAATGGGCATTGAAATCTTAGAAATGGTTTTGTGCATTTATTGAGATGATCGTATAAAGGTTCTCCTTTTCTTTGTTAATATGGTGAATTATATTGCTTGAGTTTTTAATTGAACCAGTCTTACTCTCCTGGAGGGGATGAGAAACCTTACTTGGACATGATTTTATCCTTTTAATATAGTGCTGGTTTAAATTTGCTAATATGTTAATAATTTTTGTGCCTATGCTCATGATAAATATTAGATTGTATGATATTTTCTTTTTCCTGTAATGTCTATGTCTGATTTTGGTATCAGAATAATGACTCATAAAATGAATTGAAAAGTACCTATTTATTCCCTGTTTTCTGAAAGAGTTTATGATTGCTCTTATATCATTTAAAAATATCTGCTACCAGTCACCAGTAAACCATCTGGACCAGCAGTTTTCTTTGTAGGAAAAAAAAATGTGTCATTGCACAAGGTGGGGCAAAAGTAGGTTAACAGTTGTGAATATGCAAAATAGTTTATTTTGCATCATTATTTATTAATTAGTATATTATGTTTAAGAAAAACAACTGTAAACCCACTTTTGTCCAACCCTGCATTTTCCATTGTGTGGTTGCTGATTGTGCTGGATTGTCTATTGTCAACCAGGCACTACTACCTCAAAATAAGGATGGGAAATATATTTACATTATTGTAAGTAAAATTTTGCTTATATTATGCAAAATAAATATTTCCAAAGACAAGGCTGTGCATGAGATCTGGAAGCAGATATACAGCATTGGCTGTTATTCACAGATCCGGTGATGACTGCTCCTTGAAAGGTATTGGTCTTTGCTCTCTTCCCTCTTCATCTTTCCAACTTCTTTCCTGGCCAATCACCAGACACAAGCCCACAAAGTGGGCAGATCCCACAGAGAAGCAGTAGTTCATTCAGGGACAGATGTTTTTAAAGAGGCAACAACTTCTATGCAATCTCCAGGCTTCTCCAAAGGCTGCGTGGACCAACCCACTTTGGCAGCCAGCCACGCACAACCTGTCAGATTTCCTCTAAACTCTTAATCCATCCTTGCTAGGCTTGTGCCAAAGGGGGTTGTGATTAACTGCTGTGCTTTGATCAGTGCCCTTTTCTTTTTCTTTATTTTTATTATTTACACTATTACAGATGTCCCCATTTTCTTTCCCAATCAGTGCCCTTTTCTGTAAGTTTCCTTCAGCTTCTCTAAGAATATGTAAACTTCAATTTCTAATTTGAACACTGTATATTCCATAATTGTAGTGGTTTTATTTTTGGACAGAATTCTCATTGATGTACTGATACATGGAGTATATTTTTTAATTTGCTTTTTTGATCTCCTACTTCATTTTTTTTTCTTTTCTGTTGATTTCCTATAGAAACATCATTACCAGCTTTGATACTCAGTCCCTCCCTTCTAATATACATACCCATTATTTTATTCTCAAAATAGGTTAAAGTATAAAAATAACAGTAATTCTTATGCCTTTAGTGATTATGGTAGAAATGCCTCTAGTGTTTCATGATAAAGTAGCATTTCCCCCCTTGAAGTATATTCTTTATCATATTGAAGTCATATATTTTTCATCCTAGTTTGTATTGATATTAAAATATATTTGGATTTCTGGAACATTTGATATTATCACAACTGATTCCTTCAATACTAGATCAACTTGTAATTATATGCTGAATCGTACTTGCCTTAGAATTTTTCCTTTAGATTCATAAGCAGAATCACTTTATCAATTAGAGCCCTCAGCTGCAAATAACAAAGTTTTTCCACAATCAGGTCTCACGATAATCTAACTGTATTGGTGGAACTGACTCAATAACTGAAAGTAACACTTTAGATTTTACCCTTTGGAGAAGCAACAAGAAAAATAAAAAAGCATCAAAATGTTAACCAACCAAGAATGTTATGTCCACTATGGCCAAACCTTTTAAATGTTTGGTTGATTAACTTCTCTTAACACAGATACAACTTATTAATACAAAAATTTCCTTAGTCCTCTGTGTTCTTTCCTTTAAAGGGCCAGAGAGTAAATACTTTAGGACTAGAGGACATATGTTTTCTGTCAAATTACTCAAATGTGTGTTAGAAAGCAAAAGTGGCCATAGGCAGTATATGAATGAGTAGGCAGGACTCTGTTTCTGTAAAATTTTATTCACAGAAACAAGTAGCCAGCCCACTGGAATCATCATATACTTCATGAAAATATCCATTTCTCAGAAATATAAAAAAGCTAACTTAACACTTGCTACACAATGATAGTCTGCTCCAATTTAAAGTATAGTCCTTAGGAGCCCACAGGCAGTTGCTAAGTAATCATCATCCCCATCCAGGTAGTTTAACTTAGTCCTGGTTGCGGTTCATTTCAAGAGGGTTTCTTTGTTCCCCTGGGATTGTACTAGCTTAGGTGTAGGAGAGACCAGGGGCTTTCTCAACATGACCCAGCTACTTCCCAAACTTTTGCAAGCTTCAGATGGTCCATCTCCCAACCAATCCCTTCTTTCCCCAGGCTAGAATGACAGTCCTCTTGGGTTTCAGCACCCTGCTCCCCTGCAAAATTTTGACTTCTATGGCTCAGGTGCCTGGCTTCCCTGGTCCCATCCCCAATCTGGTACTAGAAACAGGGAGAGATTTCCTCTATCCAATTATCTTGCTAGCTTTTCACACACTCAGTTTAAGAACTTCCCCCTGATGCCATCTTGGCCAGTGAGAGAGACTCCTTGACACTCAGACAGACTGTTTTATGGTAACAGATCAATATCTAGAATGTATATCAACAAACCTATCTATTTATTAGCATTATAGTAACAGTTACCACCACTGTTTCTAAGCATTGAGCTAGAAACAGATTTAAAAGAAGCAACATAAATAGCATATGTACACAAATTACTCTTTTCCATGAAATATAAAAACAATTATTTTATTTCTGTTAATAGATGTAACAAATGTAAAGCTACCTAAAATATTTATTGTAATTAGCAAACTTATAAATTAACCATCAGCTTGTATTTTAATAACAGATGGAAAATACTCTTCCCACCTTTCTTGTATATTATACCTTATACTGAAATTAATTTTGCACATTTCAAGCCTTACAAATAATGTGCTGATAGGACTGGCATTACAAGCAGTCACAAGCTTTCAGGCACAGATTTAAGTATCCATAGGCAAAGTGTTTTGATTCACCTTCAGCAAAAAGACTAGTTTTCTAAAACTAATAATTAAATTATATTTTTAATTATTAATTACAATGTACTAGCTGTGTCACTTTAACAAAAACTTGATGTTCTGGGCCTCAGTTGCCTTTTCCTATAAAATGGGAGAAAAGTGTTTTGGTTTCCCACATCACAGAGTTCTATGAAAATCAACATATGTACTTCATAAATTACTTTCAAGACTATAAACTGGTATACAAATGTAAGATATTTTCTTACTGCATTTTCAATAATTTGTTTTTGTTATTACCCTTTAGGATACTAACCATTGTTTTAATTATTTTCTCTTAACATCTTTGAAGTTCTACATGATACCAAGATATCTACTTCTAACTCATGGGAAGACACTTTAGAAATTCTAAAGAATGATCAGAAAAGCTCTGACAATAATCAATTTGAAAGTTAGACCCCCCTGACCACTTTAACAAAGTGTATAAAGTATATATAATGTTTGTAAAATAAGAACTATAGAAAGTACCATACATAAAAACAATCTTATATTGATAGTCAAAAAAACCTTCTTTAGAGAATTAAATTATTGATTTTTAACAATTAAATTTGGAGTTCCTTTAAAGAACAAACTCTTTTAATGCATTTAATGTGATCTTTGTCATTCAGTTGCAATGTGCATATATTTTATATTTAAAAATTACATAAAGTATTTGCTTCCAAAAGCAAATTGGTGGGGGGGGGGGGGGACTGCACTGAGATTTTGCTTGTCTTTTTTTTTCCTTGCTTTTGCCTTCCTCTGTTTCTACTCTCCTTGCTTCCCAAGTGCCTCGTATCTTCGTGGTACCTTCTTACAAAAGCTCAGAGTTTCCCACTGAGACAATTCTACTTAAACTACCACCTTCTCAAAATATGTGAATCTTCAAAAGAACCACTCTTCTCCCCACTGACCCTTACCATCCATCACTGCAAAACTAAATTTCCAACTGCAATTATGATTTGGGGACAGACACTCACTTTGGAGTTCTCCATAAGCTGTGAACACAAAGTCCTCTGTCCTGGTGATCTTATCCCATGTGTATATGGTGAAATTTGGCATTCAAATCCAGTTATCACTCATGGTAATGGTCATTTATGCCACCACCACCCCTGCCCCCAATAAATTTGGAATGGTACCAACAGAGCTTCATGCAGCAGGTGAAATTTGGGGAGGGGTTTCACTTCAAAGAATAAAGGCAGGAATCATGTTCAGCTCTAGCCCAACAGCACAGACATCACCCTGCGGTCCACGAAAACATATTTCCTATTTAGTGTATGCTGCACTGAGGAGCAGCTACAGTCTGGAACATTTGGGTCATCTGGGAGCAGTTAGTTAGTCGGGACAAACAGTACTGCATATCTTAATAGCTCTTGGGGCATCTTTCAATACAGTTGAGTGTACTAGCCAATGTTCATTATTATGAGCCTGAGTCATCAAGAAAAGGGTAAATTATGCTCAGCATGCTCTGTCTATTGAGGAATGCTCTTCTTAAAAGACAGTGGAAAATTCCTACTTAAAGCCGAGAGAATCAAGCCATGCAACTAATAAAGCAGAAAGGCACTTTTATTCCTCTCAGCAATCCTGTCCAGGTCCTCCCAGGAGACTGTGATTGAGGGACAAATCCCAGTCTAGCATGAGATTCCTCCATTATACAGTTAACATCTCCCAAGACAGGACACAGCCAACAGCTTTCTTATCTTTAAGGAATGCAAAAATCTCCCTGAATCAGTTGTTACAGGTTATATTATCTCAGAGAAAATTTTCCTTTTAACCTATCACTAACCCAGTTAAAGGAGGGAATGCAGGGAACTGGGGTACCACAGAAAAGGATGAGAAAGGTTCTTGCTCTCTGCCCGGGGCCTCACCTGGTGCTCAGAAACTGCTCATGGACCAGTAAGTAGAGAGCAAACAATCAAACTAAACAGGAACATTCCTTAAACTCAACATGAATGTGTCTGCAACTACTTGTACTTTAACAATAAAGACACAATAAATTCTCCTTGCATTTCATCTTTTTCCATAGTAATTTGATTCCTTTAAAAATATTGACTTTCAAATCCATTCAACTGCATTCAAAGACAGAGAGGAATTACCAAAATTGTGTAGAAGCCCACGCTCATAGGTTTCTTCTGAGAATCACTCTCTATTATATATAAGAATTTTAACTATACTTTGAATTCATATTTCTAGTTTTTAACTAAGTAATAAGATTAATAAATTTCAATAGAAAATTTATTTGCGGAAAATACATATTAAAACATTAGGAAAAAATAAGCAATAGCAAAACATGTTAGGGAAGGATGTGAAAAAAATAAAGATTTCAAAAACTTTAAAGCATCTGTGTATTTCCTATAAAAGTTAAACATAGTACTTAGCACATAGTAAATTCTCAACAAATAGTAGCCATTATTAATATCCATTAATAAAATACATACAGTTAACATGTAAAAGAAATTTGAAATGGTAAACTTCAAAAGTCTCATTACAATCCATGCAAGGGACCATGGCCAGGCAGCTCAGCTGGTTAAAGAGTCATCACAGTACAAAGCTGATGCCTTTTTCTCTCTCTCTGTCCTTTCCCCTCTCTCTGTTTTTTCCTCTCTCTCTCTCTCTCTCTCTCTCTCTCTCTCTCTCTCTAAAAACAATAAATTAAACAATTTGAAAAAGAATCCATGCAAGATTAGAAGTATGCAACAAATTATAATTTTAATATATGTGTGATGAACACAGTAAATAGTAATATATACAACTTATTAAGACTTTAACAATGAAATTTAAAGTTAGAAGCTTTTCTGGTAATAAATGAAGCATGTTGAAAATAAATAAAACAGAAGTTTATTTCATCCACACTGATTTCCCTAAAAAATCTGAGAGAAGTTGTGGCTTTCCTAAAGCCTGCGCTGCAACTGACGATATTGCAAGCAGGTTTTCCTTTTGTTCCATGGATTGCAACATAACCCAGAGTCACAGGTAAATTTCCCTAAGCTCTGGTTACTCCTTAATGTGCAGTGAGACCTTAGAGTCATTCAACAAAATAGATATATTTCATTCTGTGCTATAAAATATACAATGTGCACATCCTAAAATACTTTGTAAAAAATAAATTTGAAATATGGCTTTCAGTTTACATGTAATTTTTTATTGAGTACATTTTCTTCTTCTTTTTTTTTTTTTTTTTTTTTTTTTAGGCTACCTCCTATTACAAGTTTGGGGCTCAAGAACTGCCAGGTCTGGGTGGCCTATTTCTGTTGAGTGGGATAATGTTAGACACCCTGCCACTGTATTGTCCCTATAGTCCTGAGGGTACCAAACCAGTTTGTCTTGCTCCTACCATCTTTCAGAGCCCTCTTTGGTCGTATAGTCTCCGACTCTGTTCTTCCTTTCCAAAACAGTTATGGCTATGTCAAGTACTTAGCATTTCCACGCAAACTTTAGAATAAACTCATCAATTTATGCAGGAAGCTTTGATGAGATTTTGACTGGGACTGTGGTGAATATGTTAACTAATCTGTGAAGAGTTGTCATTTAGCAATATTGAGTCTCTGATCAAAGAACATGATTCATAGCTCCATTTATTTAGGTTCACTTTAATTCCTTTCTACATTGTATGGCAGTTTTTAATACAGAGGTCTGACATTTTATTAAATTTATTTCTAATTATTTCCTGAACACAAATGCGACTTTCAAAGTGTTTTTATTTTAACTTCCAGGTTTTATGGCTAATATACAGAATTACAACTGATTTTGCATATTGGCCTTGTATCCTGCAACCTTCCTATCTCATTTATCTATTCTAACAGCTTTGTGAAGATTCCTTAGATATTCTATTTGCACATTCTTGTCATTGATTTAGTTTTTTTTAACTTAGTGATACCATTGCACTGACCAGGACTTCCATCCAATTCGATGCAGAAGAGAAGTGGTGACGGCGCACAGCATTCCAGCCTGAGAGGACGCAGTGTCTCACAGTTACGTGTGGCGTTCACTGCAGGCTTTGCATGGAAACTTTCCGCCATGTTAGGGAACTTCCCTCTGTTGCTGGCTTGCCAAGGGTTTTTTAATATGAATGTTTAAATGTGAAATGTATTTTTAACATTTAAGATGGCTGTATATAATCTCTTCTGATTCTGCTTTGATGATGAATAAAACTGATTGATTTTCAATATGAAAACAACTTTGCTGAACCAAAGGCCAAGGAAACCTTTGTTCACCTGTCCAAGTGTACCTTTTTGTTAGATGAATTTAAGTGCAAGCATTCCAGCGAGGACACCCTCTGTGGTGCTGCTGTATTTCTGAGGGCACTTTGATAAGATGGCTGTTCCCTGGGGTACTTTGAGTACCGCTTCTCCAAAGAGCTCACCCAGACCTTCGTGAATAGCACCCTCACCCCTACAATGCTCCAGGGACTGGGTAGCCAAGGAAGAATCCCTTGGCCAATGTCATCCTCTTTGGAACCAGCAATAGCAGCTTCATTTCTGGAGTTAGTCTTCTGAGGCCAGGAGCTTGCCTTTCCACTGAGCCCAGATTGGGAGGTGGACTTCAGGTCATACACATGGCAGAAACTGGACGCTGGCAGCGAAGAGACCCAGACGCTGGTTCAAGAGTACTTTTTCTGGAAGGGGATCTTCCAACATTCAGGCAAAGCCTTCAGTCAGTGAAACATCTTCAAGGACTGTCTCTTGCCATCGCCTAGATTCCTGTACCCTTCTTTCAGGGAGGTGAGGGTTATTAAAGGAAACTGAACATTGATAAATAAATAAATGAACAAACAAACCTTCAACTCCTCATGCAAACCCCAGATCATGAAGCATTTATATTTATTATATATTGCTGATTTATAATAAATATTGACTTGATAACATTGATTTGATAATATTTTATAAGAATTATTGTATCTGTGAACAATATGGAAACATATATTTTTTTATTTTTTAGTGTTTTATCTGGCTTGGTCCTCAGATTATAAAGTGTATTAGCTTCACAATCAAATATGTACTTTCACCTGATTTATACTTGCAAATATTTCTATAATATATACCTTACTTCTTGCTTAATTTATTTTGTAGAATTCTTCAGTGAAGCTATTTGATTGTTGATTTTCTTTGGGGGAATATACATATTTACAAATTCAATTTCATATAAATATTTTTCCCAGATTTTCCACTTCTTCTTGAAACAACTTTGTTATAATGTGAGTCTTTTGTTGGATTTTTTTTTTTTCTTTATAAAAGTTTCCAGCCCTAGCCAGTTTGGCTCAATTACTTGGAGCAATGTCCAGTAAGCCAGTAGGTTGCAGGTTGGATCCCAGGTTCAGGTGCCTACAGGAGGCAACCAATCGATGCTTCTCTCATACTAAATCAAGACAAAGTTAGTACAAGAATAGCAAACTACAGACCAATTTTCTGAATAAGTCACATGAAAATCTTCGATAAAATATTAGCAAATTTAACATCATTCAGAAATCTTAATGCAATAAGAGAACAAAAAGAATTAAAACCATACAAGTTGGAAAGAAAAAATAAAAATTCTTTTTTATAGTATGAAAAAAAAGATTGTCCACATAGAAAATCCCAAGTAATCAACAAAATGATCATAGAACTAACAAATGAGATTAGCACAGTGACCTGTAACCCTTTACAGGATATAAGATCAAGAAAACATGAAGTCCACAGGTGTATGTGTGTTTATAGATATGTATGTTAGAAGACTCAACATAGGAAGGATGTCAATTCTCTCCAATTTTAATTAAAATTGGATTTTAATTAAAATCCAGTCAAAAGCTCATTTTTATAAATATATAAAATACATATAAATAAATACATTCTATAAGATAGTAGACTAGGTAAAATGGTTTTTGAACAGAAAAATAAAGTTGGAAGAATCAAGTGCATTAATTAAGACGGTGTGGTATTAGAAAAGGGATAGACATAGATTAATGGAACAGGTTCAGAAATAAATTCATATTGATGCAGCTAATTACTTTTTACATAGCTGAAAAAGCATTCAATTGTATAGACTTATTCATTCAACTAATAATGTTGAAACTCTAAAATATTCATATGAAAATGAAATGAACCTCAATCTAAAAGTCCCATCTTACATAAAAATTATATAAATTATCTAAATTAAGTATAAAATGATAAAACTTTTAAACAACATCATATGAAAAATTTTTGATGAATAATTCAAATTAAAGAATCTGCCTACTAGCTCGGAAGCATGATTTTAATTACTTAGATGTCAGGATTTTGAAGTTTGCTGAGCAGGGAAAGAAAAACACCACTTAACATATAAAAGGAGTCCAGGCTGGTGTGGCTCAGTGGATTAGGTGCCAGCCTGTGAACCCAAAAGGTCCCTGGTTCGATTCCCTGTCATACACCTGAGTTGCAGGCCAGGTCCACAGTAGGGGGCAACCACACACTGATGTTTCTCTCCCTCTTTTTCTCTCTCTCCTCTCTCAAAAAATAAAAAAAAAATGTTTAAAAACACACACACACACAAAAGGAAAGATGGTCTGTGAAGGAGTGAGCCACCATGACACCAGCAGCTACAGTCAAAAGAACAGCAGTAACAGAGAACTGCCAAGGGAGTCAAGGCCATCAGGGAAGGCAACCTTCAGAATCCAGGAGCAGCGCAGCGGTAGCGGTGCAGCACAAGGAAAACCAATGTACCGGTCAGAAGCTCCGGTGTAATTCCTCCTTTTCTTGTCAAGTATTTTGCTATAGCGGTGATTCCAGAACCACAGCTACTAAAAGTAAGACTGGACTTCCCTGCTGGGCCAAATTTCTGAGGCTTTAAACAATGTAGCTCTAAGTAGAAACATTCAGCATGTTAATTTGTAATGCCAGTATATGAATTTATATACTAGATTAAAAAGTTTAGAAGAAAACATATTTTTATAAAATAGATATTATCTAATCATTTAAAAATAATATAGAATAGATGGCACATAATAATGTTATTGCCATAAATGAGAGGAAACTCCCCCTTAAGCATTATTTATTCTCTTCTGAAAAAAAGTAAAGAATGAGGAAAAAATGTATGGTTTTCAAATATTCTATTTTAGTTCCAAATATTTCTACCCATAAAGACAAAAAAATTAGTCTTTTATTCTTTGCTTATTTTATCATTTACAATTCTAACCCTGAAAAAAATCATTGACTTGATTTTGCCTTTTAAGGTATAATTACAAATGAATATAACCTTTCTTTATTTATGTAGTTCCCTCAATCTAAGATAATTCTTAGTAAGTCACAATAATTTTTAAGGCACAATGCTACTGTTTTTTGTTCATTTCATTAAACCCTAGTAAAATTAGTGATATGGCTAAAAATTTGAAGTTTGCATGAGGAAGAATTAAATATAAACATATAAAATGGAACTTTCCTGAACTTTCCCACCCCAAGCACAGGATTCATTAGCTCATTATTTACAATAAATGGGGAAAAGTATATACTTTTTTTAAAAAATATGCCATTTTTCTTTGGTCATTGAGAACAGAAGGAATTCTCTTGACAATAGAATAGCAGCTACCTCAAAAGGTAGATTTAGAGTATATTAAAAGTCTAGGATAAGGAAGAAGGAAATTAAACAGACTTTTGCTATTAAAAGTGAATTATTTATGTGCCATCTTTTTACCAAGCCCACTATGAGTTACAAACCAAATCTACTGAAATTGTAAGGAAGAATGATGATGATTTATTTAAGTTACCATTTAACAATGGTTGTTATGTTATAATGTCATATATTTCATCCTTTGAAAAGTGAAAACCTTTGTAGCTTCTACTCCCAAAGCAGTCGATGCCGTTGCACAGCAGTGTAAGGGAGAATGGCAACTGAAAATGGAAAATCACCTACACAACCTTATGAGAATTTTTCTTTCATGGCCTGAACTAAGACTGAGAATATTTTGTCTTGGTATTGGTGTTTACTTGAAGTTAATTTTACTTTTGTCTAACAATTAAGAAAATATAAATACATAAATTTGCAAGTTGAACATCACAATTATTTTACTACCAACTTGTATCATCCTTCATGTAATCAAGGAAAAGAAATGAACATTTCCACTCAGAAAGGATGGATACAATCTTCCCCACTAAGAGCTTATACACACCCTAATTTAAAAAAAAAAAAAAGTAGGAGGTGCTAAACTCAGCATAGTAAAATTCTGTTAGAACTGGGTCTTTCCTCCTTAGTGTAGGTGAGAAGCATTTCTGTCATCAGGTCTTTTATATGCACCATACTAAAGGTCCTGAAGACAGGCTTCCACTTCTTCAAGATGGTCCATAGAGGAGGCACCAAGATTTATGAGGTCATTAGTGTCATTCTGATTCTTAGCAGTCACTGCCAAATGTGTTCCATTGTCTGTGTCCAGCTGATGAGTGCTCCACTACATCCCCCAAAAATATACTTACTCAGGGTCAAAACAAAGAAGAGATCATAGGAATAAACTTATTTATAACATAGGCCTAATTGTTTTTATTAATTAGTAATTTGGTGACAATCTAAACCAATTTTTCTTAATGCTGATGGCACATTAGAAAAACCTAGAACACATCTTTTAAAATATTGATCCCCTAGTACTCTCAAGACGTGGCTGAGGTGGGGATTAGTCATTCATCTCTTTGAAAAGCATTCCAGGGGAGTAAATGCTCAGCCACAGCTGAGAATCTCTGACACAAAGTGGACCTCCATACATAGTTTATTGGGCCAGAGAAAGTTAGATCCAAGGAGTATATTCCTGGGACTTCCTTTAGTTATGAAAAAATAGACTCTTGTGGTCAAAAAATTGTCATTTTATAGGAAAAAATAGACTCCAAGACAGACACTTGTTTCATATTCCTGCTCTGCCACTTCTTATTTGTGTGAACTTGGACAACTTTTCTGAATCTCAGATTTTTCACATAAAAATTAGACCAATATCATCTACATTATAGGATGGTTTAGGAAGGATTAAATGAAAGTCCTAATAAGTTGCCAAAATTCAATATCAACTCCTTTTCCCAACATTATACTAATCATTTTTAAAATGTGCAAAAATATGTGTTCATTCCACAAATATTCATTGAGCACCTGTAATACGTGCATGCTCCCTACACCTCAACAAAACACCCTTGACTTTCTCAAATAGTTACTCGTATTTACTGTTTTTACTTTTCATATTCTATTTGCTCTTCCAATTTACTCAGTGCCTTCCCTGCCCCTATACTGTCAAAATAAATCACTGTGTGTCAATCAAAGACCTCTGGGTTTCAAAATCCAATGGAAAATTTGTATTTTTTTATCCACTCTTTCAATTTATTTTTCTAATTCATCTTCTTAAACTTATCCTTTGAAAGTTTAAATTTTTCAAGGCCTGATCTTGGTCCCCTCTTCCCAGTCTATAGTGTGTTCTCTCTCTCTCTCTCTCTCTCTCTCTCTCTCTCTCTCTCTCTCTCTCTCTCTCTCTCTCTCAGTGGGAGTTGCTTTAATCCACACATTTTGATCCCCAGCCTTGAACTACTTCATGAGTACCAAACCTATCTTTCAAACTTCCACCAATACTCAACTGTCTAGAGTCAATCTCATACTACACATATACAAAACTGTACTCATGCTTGCTTATTCCAAATTAGCTCATTTCTTCAGGGCAAAAAACAGGAGGTCACCTTTTAGCACATCCATCTCATTAGGTTTCATTCAAATAAGCCACTAAATAACATCAATTTTATTTCCTACATATCGCTCCAACCCATCAACTTTTTGGATCTCCATTATCACCACCCTAGCTCAATTTATAATCAACTCTAGCATGGACTAGCTCATCAGCCTCCTACCCTTACATCTCCACAACCACTCTTGTTACTTTCTAATCTATTTTCCACAGAGTAGGTCTTTTCAAGAATGCAAAATTAATTTGGTTAATTTCCATATTGAAATGATTGAGAGGTTTCACATTGTTTCTAAAGTAAAGAAGAAAAAAAAACTACACAACCTATAAGGACATTGTGGATGAATGATTTTCTCCCTATCTGATTCTTTAGCCTCACCTTCAATCTCTTCCTTACTCACTTCTCTCCAAAGAGCCCTTCTCTCACTTCCTTTAATTAGCTGTGCACCTCTCTACCTCGGGGTCTTAAATAATAGATTTATGCTTCTTGGAATACTCTTTCCCAGCTCACTTCTTTTGCCTACTTACGTGGTAATTACTGTTCAGATGTCAGTTGCAATATTACTTTTCAAGTAAGCCCAAATTAGTTGTACCTGTTATATTCTCTAAAGCCCTCTGTGTATTTTTTTCTCATTTAATTTCACTATATTTTGTCAATATTTTTGTCTGATGACTTTATTAATGTCTTTCCTTGTATGAGCTTCATGAGGAAGGGCCTATCAAACTTATCATTATAAAACCAGAAAACAGCAAAAAAAAATTACACACAGCAGGCAATAAGAACAAAATTTTGGTGAGAAATAAATGAATAGAAAAGTGAATATTTTCCAGGAATATATACACACAAAATAATTAAATAACAATTTAATATTTAGAACACTATAAACTATTAAAGTAAACTAGATGAAATGAATCATTCTATTCACTTCTACTTTTTATATAAAGGCAGGACACACTAAATGGATTTCATAGACCACATAGAGAATTCAAACTATCATTTAAAAATCATTGCTCTAGAGAAATGTAAAAAGCATCATGAAAGAATGACTTTGCCTAGATATTGAAAGATTTGGAGAGGGGAAGAGGAGAGATGGGCACCTGAGACAGAAGAAACAATCAGGATGTAGTTAGAAAAGAAAGGTGGAATGCAGGCATGGCTCACAGGGATTGTGGGTTTGGTGCCAGACCACCACAATAAAGTGAGTAGCACCATAAAGAGAAGATCTGTAATCCTTTTGTTGGTGGAGGGTCTTACCATCAATTTGTAAAAAACATACCTCTGAAGGGCAATAAAATGAAGCACAATAAAATGAGGTAAGCCTGTACATCCATGACTGGAGACGTGTCCTCTTGGAATAGCGGATAAAGTGGGTAGATAAGATAAACATATATTTTGGTGTTATTTATTAATTAAGAAAATTTACCTTGCATAAAATTGAGAGGTTTATAGCACCAGTGTAAAATGATGAAAGTGATTTGGGAGGAAAAGAATAGCCTCAAAATAGTAAGAGTGAGTAAGAATGGGAGATGGTTAAAGCCACTCTAGCTATGAGATACTGAGATTCTGTTGATTGGGGTGGAGATTGCAGGGATGGGGAGAAAGAAACCTATGCAAAGTTTTAATGGATGCCCACGTTGATCAATCCAATGAGCACTGTTACTTTCTCATTTAACATTTTAGGAATTTCTGACATAGTTTACCACCCTTTCCTACTTAAAACACTCTTCTTTTGATTTTTTTTGAATGGTGCATTCTCCCGGTTGCCTTCCTGTCTTATTAGATGAACCTCTTTAACTTTCTTAAGGTTTCTCTTTCTATCCCTTCATATGTTGGTCCAGTTCTCTTTCCTGAGCCACTTTATTCTCTTTACTCACTATCACTTTGCAATATCATACACCCCCATGCATTTAAATACCATCTACATGTCAAAACTCCCAATGTTGTATCTTCAGCCATAACTACTCACTGTATATTTATCCACATTTCTCTCCAGAGACATGTAACAGTGATTTCAGCCTTAAAATGGCCAAAATAGAACCATTGGGTCTTACCCTCAAACCCAGGCCCACAACTTCCCCTCTCAGTAGCCAGCAGCACTATTGACCCAGTTACTTAAGCCCAAACATAGAAACTTTCTTGGATTTTACTTTTCTTTACCACCACCCACCTTACCCTCATTTCAATTATATATTAATGTGTTGGCAAAGCACCCCAAAATAATCCCTTATTTTCAGTGATCTGTAGGTTGTCATAGCTGACCTGGGAAAAGTATAGTTGGGGTCTTCTCCAAGATTATAGCCAGACAGCAGCTGGAACTAGTCAGTTGAAGACTCAACAGCACTGAATATCCAAAATGTTTTCCTTGCATACATGTCCGACACCTTGGCACTGTTTGGTCTCTCCTGCTCTCCCTGTCACTATCCTTCGCACACCTCATCCTGTGATTTTGTTATCCTCCTGGGGCTACTTCATGCAGCAGCTTGGCCTTTTCATAAAATTGTGGTCCTATATAGTAGCTGGCTTCACAGAAGCAGGAAGCCAAAGTTGCCAGGTCAACTAAAGGCTATTCCTAGACATGTCACAGCATCAGGTCTGCCATATCCTCTAAAGAGAAGCAATCACAGGGAAAACCCAGACACAAAGCAGCAGAGAACAGACTCCAGTTCTCGATGCAGGAGGGACGAAATCACATTGCAAAAGAACATGTGCAATGAGAGATGGGAGGCATAAAAATAGAAACATTAAGAAAATGAAGGAGGCTCATCATTGCAAAGTAAGAATTATAATACCTATTTCATAAGCCTTTTGTCAGTGTTAAGTGAACTAATATACAGGGTCTGGCACAAATTATGCCCCTTTTTTATTACAAAAGCATGAGCATGTAATTCTGTAACATAACAATATCACACCCAAGCATACCATGTGGCATTTTAGATGAAATGTTCAAATTAAAACTATAAATTATTACACCCATATTATTACCCTACCAACCACACTCAAGCAGGTGTTACTTCTGCCAGACCTTGTATGTAAGTTATTTAGAATAGTATCTGGCCTATATACATGTTAACTACCATTGTATAATTATTACTTTTAATTTGAAATGCTATCTATACGCTAACACCTCCCAAATATATATTTCTCCACTGGTGCTCTTCTTTAAACTCCAGATTTATAGAGAAGTTTAATTGGAGAGATTACTTTAGACAGGATCATAGATGGTACATTCACAAAAGCAGGAGGGTAGGCATACATATGGACATGGAATCAGACAGAATAGTCACTACACCTGCTGAAATACAAATTTCCTTTTAATTGCTTCTGTGTTCACAGCAAAATAACAAGCAAGGTCATCATCAACAGAGAGTGAGGAGAAAGGACAAAGTGATGGAATTATGAGATAGCCAAGAAAAACTATGAAATAGTCCTTTAAGGGAGCAGAATAGAACAAATTAGGTTACTCCCTAGCAGCACTAACAGCTTCCTTGAAGTCTGTGGTCATTAATTTAACATGGGATTAGACAGCATTATTATGTGGGTTTTCTCTAGTCATATTCAGCAACAAGTTTTCAGGCCTGGAAAAGACAGATAATTGGATTAAACTGGGGCTGAAGTTAAATCAAGTAACATAGAAGCGAAAAGTTACAAAGGAAATGAGCCTTTGAGCGGTTGTAACAATGGGATTATGACATCCAGGCTGGTCATCCTTGTAATCTTTCTTCCCTTTAATGCTTTTGCCCTTGAATGCCACTTTATCTGAAGGTCATATCTTCACTGATATTTCCTGTTCGTCCCGTTAACTGGCATTCTTGCTCATTCTTTTTACCTTTAACAGTTTTGAATTACTTGTTTTCACTGAGTCTCTCACATACAAATTACAAAATTCAGAACAGTGGCAATAGCAGCAGAGTTTTAATTCCAAAAAAAATGTGTTTCTCCAACTAAAAGCAATATTTTCTGATCTCAGACTACTTTTATTACATAGACTGAATAAATATCCTCTCAAATCTCATTCATAATATAAATTAGAGATGATTGAAGTTCTCTCCATTACTTATATAACTGTGCTGTGATAATTTACAACCCTAACTTTGGTTTCAGTTTTTAATCTCTTTGGTATGGAAATTTTTCTCAGTTTGCTACAAGTAGAGAGTGATCAATGCACTTCCAGTCCAGGATGTCAAAACTGTTCTTTCAGATGATGTTTATAGTCAATCAGACTCAGATTTAAAAAGAAAATGTTTTTTGTTTTGGTTTGGTTTGGTTTTCAGAACCTTAAATCTGCAGAATAAAAGGATAACAGATCCAGTTGCTAGGGCAAGTGGTAAGAATGGTAGCCCAGCCCCTACACTAAATAACCTTTTATTTTTTTTTTTTTTACATTTTTTAAAATTGTTGCTCTTGTACAGTTTTCTGTCTTTTACTCCCATCCCAGCCCACCGCCCCAGCCCTCCCTACCTCCCTCCCATTTCCACCCCACCTAGTTTTTGTCCATGTGTCCTTTATACTTGTTGCTCTAAACCCTTCCCCTGAAATTCCCTCCCCTGTCCCCTCTGGTGACTGTCAGCCTGTTCTCAATTTCAGTGTTTGGTCATATTTTGCTTGTTTGTTTGTTTTGTTGATTAGGTTCCTGTTAAAGGTGAGATCATATGGTGTTTGCTTTCACCGTCTGGCTCATTTTGCTTAGCATAATGTATAATGAGAGCTAGCCGGGGCAGGCTTTGCCCAGCCAGCGTGTCCACCTACCTCAGAGGCCTTGTGGAATGGTGTCCTTACTTTGCTCAGCAGGACGACTTCCATGGCAAATTTAAATGAGGAGTGAGTGCTGCTTTCACAGAAATCTCACTCCTCAGGGACCATGGCAAGAGTGTGCTTTGCAGGAGTATTTGCAGAATCAACACTTGCTCATAGTAATTGCCCATGGCCTATCTTTGTCTTCAGTCCCTGTTATTTTGAGCTTCCCTCCTAGTTCCCAATGTTTGTTTCCAGTTCTGGAACTGTATTGTTTGTGTTTTTGGTTTTGGTTTTGTTTTGACGTTTCTATTAATAAAGTATTGGCTATTTCAATGACAGGGAGAGGCTAAAATTCAATGCATGGGCTTAGACATTCATTGTGCATTAAAAGTAGAAGATTAAAGACAGAAAAAAGTCAATGAACTCTGCAATAATTGGTCCAGTGATTTGGAAGATAGAAAA